>KL284065.1:29833-53498 GCA_000699545.1 Podiceps cristatus
CCCCCTCGACCTGCTGGCCACGCTGCTGGGGATGTAGCCCAGGAGACGGTTGGCCTTCTGGGCTGCCAGCGCACATTGCCGGCTCATGTCCAGCTTCTCATCCACCAGTACCCCCAAGTCCCTCTCGGCAGGGCTGCTCTCAATCCCTTCATCCCCCAGCCTGGATTTGTCCCATCTTCATCTTAGCCTTGAGGCCTTTCCATGGTCCAGCAGTTAACTTGCTCTACCAGATCCAGATGTTCAGAACCTAAATCATACCCTATCCCTAATTGCTGCTCCAATTTATTTACCTATGCCAAAACCAAGTGCCAACCTGCTTGGACTAAGTTGCCTGGCTATAAGGAAGAAGAAAACTCTACTAATCTAGAAAACTTTAGCCCAAACAAGGATACTTACAGTGAGTCCAGGCACTATGCAGGAGTTCAGATCCCTTATCCTGGAGAAACTTTAGGTGTCTTGATCCTTTGCTGGGTATACAACCCAATATTTTTGTGACTAGATATATCAGTCTTTTTTTCCTGATGTGATTTGTTGAATGATACTGCTCCATGTTTGCAATGGTTTCAATGACTACAGCCATATCCACAAAAACATCTGAAGCCAAATTTTAACATGCTTTTACGACAAGTAGTAAATCATTTTGATTTTCTATTCCTTCAGATTCTTTTAGCTGCTATTCACCTGTTTAAAGTCCTTTACTACTATTAACAGTGAAGATAAAGTACTTCATAGCCTAGATAAAAAGTCTTGGACCAGGAAAAGCAGACACTAATAAAAAACCCAGCAGTTCTGGAATAACCCAGAGACTGAAGTTCCTTTGCATAAACTATTCCTTTAGTATTTATGAATAACAAATAGATCCACTGAAATAAGGTTGTGAATGACTCATGTTCAGAAAAAGGCCAAAATTCATTGGACAATCTGTTCATAACAAATAATTTAACTAGCTCTAAAAATATTTGTGGGGTTTTTCCTTACAGGGGAAAAAAGTGTCTCACCAAAATTAACTTTTTAAAAGGCAAAAAAAGTCCAAGGACTGGCTCGTAACCCTGCAATCCAGCCCAAATAAGGACAGTATGTGGTTGCACTATCCCAGGAGCAGAGTGTTGACCAGACTGTGCCTGACAATCTGATACTTCCCCTCTGAAGCGTGGGAGAGAGAAACCCCTCGGCTGGTGTATGGCAGCTCCCTGCCTGCCCAGCGCTGGCTGGAGGAGCAGGGGGGTGAAGCCAGCCGGCTCTGCAGGCCCCCCCGACACTCTGACAAGCTCCAGCCACACAAGTCACTCGCCTGGGGAGCGGGCAGCACCTCACGCTTTTGTCCTGCGCAATGCAAACATACAAGAAATCTCTGCTTGGTCCAAGTTTGCAAAACGTATTTTCCAAATCTTGAGCAATAGGTGGGTTTTGAACATTTGCATAGTTAAAAGAAATGAAATGTGTGACTATCTCACACTTTTGCTTGTTTTCGGCAGGTTCTTGGTACCCCGACCTGCTGCTGAACTGTTCCTTTTGATAGTTCCTGCCTCGCCATCCCTCTAATGCTTTCTGACTTACCGAGATTGCACCGATGTGTGATACAGCACTAAATGCATTCCTGAAATCCACAGAAATTGCGTCTATCCATCTAGGTACCTCCAAGAATCCAAAAATACTTATCAGACATGAGCTATTTTTTTAATGGCTTCATGCTGAGTGACCTTTAATAAATCAAAGCTAAACAAAGCCCTTATAGGTCAATGCATGTATTTCCTCCCCTTAATGTGCTCCAGTCTATAGGCAGGTAGGAAAAATGCCATAACTTTGTGCAAATTTCCCCTAAGTACAACAAGAATTGGTGCTGTGCTGGCTGGGAGCCTGCATGCATAAATTTGTATGAGTAAGAGGTCACCTTACAAAAATGTTGCTCTCCTGTATGACAAGAGTTAGGTAGAATCAGCCTTACCCTGCTAGGACTGCCTGTGGCATACCTCCCCCAGCCCAGAAACCGTGGAAATAAGATGCCACCTTTCAGACAGAAGCAACATGGGAAAATGAACTGGATGTATGCAAGGTGCAACCATCGTTCTCCGGGATATCTGTCGCAAAAGGGCTTGAGAGCAGAGAACAGAAGAGAAGAACAAGGAGGTCAGTGTGTGACAACAGCTGATGAAGCTGAAGCTGTTCACGGTGAAAGGTCTGGTTTAACTGTGGAAACAGCTGAGAGAGGAAGAAAACTGCAGAAAACTGCAACTCATAGTTCAGAGGAGATGCCACATGCCAGAATGAACTCTTGAATCTAACTCCAGAGACTGCTTAGAAGCATGGAGGAAAATGAGGCAGGGAAATGAGGGAAATGGTTAGTGTGATTTTTTTTTTTTCGGGGGGGGAGGGCTACTGAAGGAGTGATTGGTCTGTAATTCTTTCAAAAACCCTTCCAAAGCCCGTGCATGTGTTTGCTGTGCAGATCAGTATTATTTGATATTTATTGGATTGCCTAAAATAAAAAAACTTGGTTATATCAGAATAAAATACTTGGTTTTATAGCTTATTTAAGAAATTGCATTCAGCTGGGCACGAGACGGGCAGTGTCTGCTTGTCTTGGCTTCAGTGCATGTAGGCTCACGATGTGTGATGTGAAGTCAATCTCAGTGTACATGAAGTCCAAAGTCATAGTTCACAACAGGTGTCATATGGAGCCTGGACTCTCTGAGGATGTCAAAGAGAGCCTGGGTCTGCTGCATGTCATGTAGGTACAGATTGTGGAATGCCTTCTGAGCACTTGCGCACCAGTGATACACACGCAGTCACTTCACCAGCATACATGTGCACAAATGGCCTTCTCTCAGGAGCCTCTCCAGCTGGGGTCAGGACCTCTGCCCACCGCTTCCAATGCCACTGGCACCCAGAGTACTGTTATTACTCCTTACCTTCTTAGCAGAGCGTACAATGATTTGTTGCAAGATCATATTACTGCAATGATTCCCTTGTCATATCAGGATCGAGAGATAAATAGCCTGAAGTTGGGCAGGATGCAAACGAATCAGGGTATGACACTGGAAGAAGGAAACCAGGGGCTGACAGTTCATCCCTAGCTCTGCTCTGAGCTGTGGGACCCCAGTGAGGCACATTTACGTCTTAGAGCAAACAGGATGCAAATTCCCAGTATATTAGTTACAAGCGAGATGTAATTGAAAAGCAACTCATCCGTGCTGAGAAGTAGCTGAATGCTTTCAACTGTACGGTCCAAATACAGCTTTAGTCTTTCAGTTAGTCCATGAGGAAGGACTTCTTGCCCATACAGAGCATATTACAGGATTGGGGCCAAAACTAGCAAAATTCTGAAGTACTGAAGACATGAGTGATTTTTGTAACTTAATATTTATACCAGAGCAAGCCACCATATATCTTGTTTCTGCCACATTCTGGAGAAAGCTCTTCACAAGGTATTTACCATTTATACATTTTTATTGATATTATGTATGTCTGGGAAGTCCAGAAGCCTTTGTGAACTATACACTGGCCTTGAAATTAAAAAGGAGTTTTTCCAACTGTCCTAAAATAACTTCATTATGCTAGTCGAGTTTCTTGCTTGATAGAAACTTGCTAGAGCAAGTTTCATGACTGTTGCCTTAGCATAACTGCAACCAGAGTAACTGTAACCTCCAACTGAGGACCTCATACGGGCTCATCCAGCTCTGGCTGATGAGCCAGACTCCCAGATCCAACATCCTATACCTGTCGTTGGCCTCTGTTCTGGACTAGCATCATTTGGGGGATGAGGATAAAAAGGGAAACTCTGTGTTTACAAAGGAAAGAGGGAAACCATCTGTGAAAGGTTTGGGTTTTTTTTTTTTTTTTTTTTTTTTTTTTTTTTCTTGAGCATCATCTGTTTGAGTGTTGCTCAGAAGTTAGTAATGCCAGAAATAGTCCCAGCAGAAATGGATTAGTGGGCAGAGAACAAGTGAGGAGGTCAAAAGGTGAAAAATAAATGCAATTTATCACTTGCCTGTGCTGTTTGTCACCTGTCTAGAGAAATTAAGGAAATCATATGAATATCATCACTTTGCATAGGATAACCCTACACACATACAATCTGATCTACCACTCCAGGTTAGCTTGTTAAACTTGTGTGAAGGTATGGTGAACTAGACTCACCTAGTTTGCACCATCTGGTCGGCTCCTAGGTTTGGGGAGTTAACATATGTCAATAACTTTTAATATGAGCAATCTTTACAGTAAAGGGCCAGAGAGGAGATTTCATACCCAGACTGGGAAATTTCCATGGCAGTTTCACAATTCAGAAAATACACATATCACACACATACATACGCAGTAAGCACAAAAGGTTAGCATTGGAACTGACAACTTGTAAGCCAAGTTTTAGCTTTATGTGATTTGAAACAGCTGAGTGATAAATTAAAACAAAAACAAATGCCAGCAGCTCCTTAGCGCTAGTGGGATTGGTGGGTGCTCCTGTCATGAGAGCCTGGTGAATACATATTGTTATAATTGGCCGGGTGGAGGTGGTAGAACAAACGTGACTCTTCCAAGACAGTGTTGGCACGGGCAATAATTGATAACAGATTTAGTTTCCTATTCACTTATTTTTTTCCCTGATAGCTCATTCTTAACTTATCAGCAGATTTTATTTTTTGAATTATTAGAAATCGCATCCTTCTTTTATTGATTCTTGTGTGTTGCCAGCCAGCTGCTAATTGCTTCCAGCTCTGGCGTTTTAAAATTACTGATTTCCTTTTAGATACTTTAATCAATCATATATCTTCCCCTCTACCCCTCCACCCTCTTTTGACTTTCTTTGGCTTGAGATTTTCTCAGAGGAGCTGTCAGCTTAGTTAACCCTAGTCGATCTAGTCAAACACTGCTCTCATTCCTGTGGTAAAGGAGTAGTGAAGAACTGTTGATAAATGTAAATTCTTATCTAATTCAAACCCTAGCACGAGTGCTCTGAATCCATATACTCTGAATTTGAACACCTGGTTCATGTGCTCTTCAGGTCTAAGTATATATTTATACACATGCATACACACATACATGCATACATACATACACATAGACAGACACACACATATATATACAAAGTGTGTGTGTTTATATATGAACCTATAAACATATCTATATTGTATAAATACAGCATATAAATAAATGCATATGCATATCTGTATGTATAAATTAATGGAAGTGCTTGTATTTAAGTTCTGGCTTGCTACTCCCTCCCGCGGCTCTGCCACAGGGCTCCCGGAGCAGAATGAACGTCCTTGCACTGAGACCGTCGGCCTCGCTCAGGAGTCACAGATTAGCAAGTCACCACGCTTCAGCTGAGCGGCAGGAGCTGCTGACAGATGCATTGCTAACCCAGGGCAAAGGGAAGGAGAGGTGACCACTTACAAAGGCTCTCTGAGTGTGAGCAAAGATAACTTGAATTACATTGCATTAACCGGGCACTAGAAATGTGCAGATAGGCTGCTGCTGGGGCACCACGGAGCTGAATAACTTGTCAAGAAGCAGTAACTGGTGCATGAGCCTGAGCTCTGCCCCTCCGACCAAGGCCCCTCTCCTGTCTCTCTGCACAACAGTGTCTGTGCATCCTCTGCCTTCTCCCGCCTTGGACCACCGGCATGGCTGCTCCTCGTCCCTCTGGTGCTGGCAGAGCAGTTCGCTGCTGAAGGAGGGCTCTCCCACCGCGCTCGGAGGGACCTCAGCATTGCTGTGCTTTGAAGTGAGAGGAGTCCCAGGGCACACGACCTGCAGGTTGTCTGCTCTGCAGTGTGGAGCAAAGCAGTAAAGCCCAGAGACAGGTACCGTTTTCCGACATGAGATCACGGGGCTATTTCCTTTTCTATCCTCATCAGTTTTCATTGCTGCTTCTGCAGTATGAAGGTCTGAGGGGAAAAAAAGAAGAAAACACCAAAGCAAGTTTTGCCCCATGTGGCTACACTAGTCCAGATCAGGTCCCAGATACTGAACTTACTTACCTTCTTATGGATCAGAGCTCGTCCCAGATTAAAAACTCCCCTGCCCCTTGCTCCCTGGAGCCACACACACATGTGGAGGGATGCAGGGGGTGCAAGTCCCCCAACGGTGATGCTCTCACATGGGCACTGCCTGGCTCCCTGGGCTGGGAAGCCCCATCACAGCTTTGTCAGGTCTTTGTCCTGGAAAACGTATCCTGACACCACTGTTCCTCCAGACACCCAGGCCCGCACTTGCCCTGGAGACACCCCAGCAGTGTGGCCAGGCAGCTGCCAGCACTGCAAGCCCAGCCTGCTGCAGACCCTCAGCCTTGTTCAACTGCTCGAGAGGCCAGTGTTACTGTCCAAGCACATGTCACTGAGGGGCCCAAATCAGCATATTCTTGCAAAAACAAATAAAAATTTTCCTATGTACATTTTTTTTCTATTAAAAATGCAATGCTCTCCATCAGCAGAAGGCTCTTTTAAAAATGCATAACCCATAAATGAATCAATATAGGATCTAGGAGCACTTGAGGACACTCCTCCTTTCCCTGTTACATGGTTGCTCCCTCTCCAGACCTTGCCTTAACTGCCCCATTGCTATGCTGAAAGCAGCTAATGGCAGTTACTAAACATAGAGTTTAATTTTAGGGATCAGTCCCAGGCATGCAAATTAGTTTTCACTTGGTTAAATGCAAGTAGCAATTAAGAACCTCTTTGCATAGTAAGAACAGAAGCAGTTGGAAGCCACTGCCCAAAGCAAGATCCCACCTGAGAAGACCAATAGTCCTCAAGGTGCATCCCTGGCTGCAGGCACAAAGGTGAAGGGATCGACTGGCTGCAGCTGTGGGCATTAGTAAAGCAAAGACCTGAAGATGGACATGAGTTTGGGAGAAAATCACATTCCTTTCAGCCATGATATTCATCAGGAAAGCAAACTTGTTGAGGGTAAGAAGCAAAGCCTGATCTGTCTTACTATTACCTTGTCCTATTTGCAACAGTTCTCCAAAAATAGCTGAATTTAAGAAAAAGGAGGAAGAAAGGAACTTAATTACCCAGAATAGCCCTGTCTTCTTCTTTTTTTTTTTTTTTTTTTTTTTCCATAGGCCACTTCCAGTCTTATGTGTTTTGTTTTGGTTGTAAATTTACTGTAGGAAGGGTGCTCAAGTTTCACAAAGCAGTAGTCAGCATCCTAGGATGATGTAGATAACAAGTACCTGTATGATGAAATGAGTACATGTATGATGAAATAAGTTGGGTTGTTTTTTTTTTTTTTGTTGTTATTTGTTTGGTTTGGGGTTTTTTCCAGTTTGAAGGACTGACTGTTCCTTGTCATGCAGCAATTGAGCATTCTGTGCACAGTTTAGAAGATTTGTTGGCAATGAGAAGCATGTTTCCTTGGGGAAAAAAACTGTTTTCAGGATGTTGATGAACCCATCTTTGTTTTGATTGATAAAACCTCATGTTTTCAACCTGTAATGACGAATGGTCTGTGAGGGTCAACATGATGCTGTATCACAGTCAGAAACCAACTCAGTGCATGCCATCAGGATTTGAAAATCATCTTTCCACTGCATATATGCAGCAGTGGTTGTGACTCCAGTAGTAAGGGAGTGCTAGTGTGTCCCTGTGTGTCCTGAAGTTAAAATAAAAAATCTGTTCACTCTGGGCAAACCATATCCTCTAACCAAGTGTGGATACATGGTCCCTGTCCTGGTTGGTAAGTTAGTAGTTTTCCAGTTCAGCAAAACTTTTAGTTTCTTCAGAGCTCTGAAAGTCTACACAGCCAAGGAGGGGCAATTCTGTTTCCAAATCCGTTTCACCGTTAAAATTGCACCAAACCTTGAATTCTTACCCTATTTCTGTGGTAGAACTTATTTCTTACCCTATTTCTTGTGTAGTATCTCAGTTACAAGAGAATTTTTAGACTTTCCTTTGCCTCCAACTTTCTAGAAATGTCACTATATCACTGACAAGTTGGCTCTTGACAGATAAAGTGGGATGCTACAACTGCAAAAAAAAGCCCAAGTGTTGCAGAAGACTCCTCTTTTCAAACTGATCAGGGGGAAGAGTTACACTGCTGAATAACAGGAGGACTGCAGATGTGTGATTTAAAAGATTTGCTGTCCGAGAAAGCACATTTTAAAAATTCCTTTTCTTTCTTCAGCTATCAAGACACCACTGGGACTTCACTAGTTCCATAGATCTGCTGCGTAATGTGTGAATGGCCATATCTCACCATAGAGTCAAGAGTTGAGCTGTTATGAGTACAACATAAATAAGACCAAAATCAGAGTTGACTTGAGAGGGGAGATGTGGGTAAAAGAATGAAGTGGGGGGTGGAGAAATCAGATGAGTAAAATACAAACCAGCAAGATGTGTTGGCTAGATATATTTGTAACATTCAGCATCATCTCAACTGCTTTTATCAAACTCTGCTTAACATTTTGAAAATGGTAGTTCATTTAGGTCATCTCGAAATTACTGAAGGAAGAGGTGGCACAGTTTACTCAGACTTCCTGTATCATGAGTCTCTGTATAGACATTTCAGGCCATCCCCAGTATTGCCGTATCACTCTGGAATAAGCATATCCACTGAAATCAATATGTTTACTGGAGATTTGCACTGGTATCACTGAGCACAAGCCCTACCCAAAAGATTTCAAATGTGATGTTGCACTATCAGTGGCATGAGGTGAACTTTGTAGTACAAATTAAGGTCAATCAACTAAATTCTTACACAGTAGCAACTAAAGATTTATGTTGTAGCACTTTTCATGTCCAAAGGACAGTATTGCTGTATCCCCTTTCCTGCTATTACAACAGCCCTACACAAGACTGAAAACAAATTGTATTTCTCAAACTCTTTCTCATCAGTACGTGAGACAGACACCCCTTTTAACATGGCAAGTACCAGAAATTATGTCAAAGCTGCAGAGAAAAAAAAAATAAAGTACGGCAGTGTCAACAGGAATAAACCTAAGTTGCTCTTAGGTTAGCTTCAGCGGACAGGATCGGTAGACATTAAGGGAAAACATAAAAGCAAAGAGATACAAAACAGAGCCTGCATCACTTAAATGCCATTGGCTTCTGCATTTCTCCAAGGCATTAAGCAAGGGCTCAGGCCTGACATACATAAGCCTTATCCCTGCCACTTGCTTTTTCTCTAGTTTGGAGCTTCTGCAGTGCCGAGCCCATATGAGTCTCTTTTGTCCCAGTAGCATCCCATGTGCTGGTTTTTTTGTTGCTGTTGGAGGCAGTGAGAGGTTTGATGTACCAGCATACCTACCTTACAGGGGGAATCGCTCCTCAGCTTTGTGTCATCATCCCTGAGCTGCCAGACCTCGTACAGCAACAGCCAGAGTCCAGCCCAGCAGCAACAAGGAATTTACCCTAGGGATGAATTAGGTTAGAAGCCCTAGCAGCAGCTGTACTTTGACAACATACTGTACAATTCAAATTTCCTAACATCTCAATTTTTATAGTTACATGGTAATATATTAGCTAAGGGACATTTTTAACTTGGAGAAAACAGGAACATGAGACTGCCAGAGTCATTGAGTTGGTTTCCCACTAGAATCCCCTATGAACATACCAACATCCAGCTGAGCAGCACAGCTGCCACCCCCACAACACCTATAGAGAAGCTCTTCCAGAACTCCCCCACCTTCATGGCTACAAACAGCCTGCCTATACAGGTTTATGAATTCTTTCTGTGTTCATTCAGAACAAATTTATAGCCACTCATTCTCAAACCAGTACAGATTATTATTTAAATGAGCTTCTCTCCCTTCTACCTTATGGCTCTTTGTAAACAGTTTTCCATCCTCTCTCAAGATTTTTTTTTTTTTTGATGGACAGAAAAACATACTCTAAGTCTTCTCTTGTAGTATCTGTCTTTACCCCCTTAGCAGGTCTCCTCTGCCCCTTTTTGGTCTTAACTCACCATCTCTGAGCATAGATGACTTGAGCAGTGCATGTCCTCTCAGGTAAAGACTTGCCAGACACCTGCGCAGTGTAACAGCATTTCACATTTCTCCTGCAAATGCCTCACCTTTACCTTTTTCATACTATTATTACTTTAGGGCATTATAATTATTCTATAATACATTGTCTGATGTTATACCCATTTCATGAGCTCCCAGTTTTCACAGATTTTTTAATACCGAGTAACTGACTGCATTTTCTACTACTGACTTTGGTCTTATTTCTCCCCATCCTATCTTCTGCATGTTATTAATGTTATTTGCACAGTATTCTGAACATATGTTATTAAATGATTCCCTCTTCCAGTCAATAGTCCCTGGTTAGAGTTGAGCAACTAATATCTCCTCAAAAGCCAAAGGTAAAATCCCTACCTCTTTTCAATTGACAAATCTAGATGTAGCCTAGTTATATTACTTGATCTTGTGAACAAGAACCTTGTGAAACATTGGCAAACTGCTGCTACGCTTAGCACATGTGCCTGTGAGAAATAATGGATATGAAAAGATTCATGCATAGCCAGTGGCATGGAAATGTGTGCTTAGTCTCAGCAGCTACGCAGTTACTATTAATGAAAAGATAGCACCTAAAGAAAACACACATAATTGCAAGATGTCTTTCTAGAGCAGACCTGTTAGATTTCTGGAGCATATGTGAAACTTTTGTAAAGATTCTTGAAATCATCATAACTTTATCTAAACTTGTTTACACACCACCCAGACAGCGTCCTCAGGGCTGTCTGTGCTGGAGTCTCTCTTTTGAGGGGCAGAATGTGACTTTTATTGGTTATTTCTCACAGGGTTTCAAGAGATTATAATGTAATTACAGAATAATTCAAGCGGGAAGGAGCCTTGGTTTGCCAAGGCCTTGCCCAACCTCTTGTGGAAAGCAAGGTCAACATCAAATTCAGACCATGTTGCTCAGGGCTTCACCATAGTCAGGTCTGGAAACCCTCCCAGGACGGAGACTGCACAGCCTCTCTGGCAGCCTGACACACTGCTTGACTGTTCACATCTTGGAGGCTTTATTATGTATGTACATGTCTCCTTACTTCAGTTTATGACATTATTAAATTCCTGTCGCGGACAGAGTGAGATGCACTTCACGCATAAAGGAGAAGCCACAATATACTTTATTGATATAAACCAGTGAGTTAACATAGTTCAATGCTAAATGCAGCAGCGGTTTGAGATTCAATGGCAAGATATACTGGATTGTTTACTGCATAGAGGATGGGGTCAGACAAAACTGTCAGGGAGACCCTCCCATTGAGTCATGAGGTTCAGAAAGGACCCCCTTGCTTTCTAAAGTCCTTCAGAGAGAATTCTAGGTGTGGCTGGATCCAATCCTAGTCCCAGACCTGGTCAACAGTTTATGTCTAAAGGATTATCTACAGGCAGTCAATCCTCTGTACCACTTAGCTAAGATTTCACAGTTTAGCATGCTATTAGTTTCTTACCAAGGATCGTTGCAGCAAGGAATCTTTCAACATCAAGGAGTAACCTTGAGAAGTGTCCCTACTCAAGGGGAGATCCTGGCGTCCAGCCCACTGCCATGCAGGAGAGCTCAATGGGCCCTGGGCTGCCTGCTATTTATAGAATAAGACGATTGACTTACAGTCAGATTTGCATAACAGCAAGACATCTGGGTCTCTGCTCCAGACAGGCCTTGTCTACTTTTCAGTATCTTTTCAGTAGGGACAGTGGTGACAGGCTACTGTGTGGCCACCCATGTCCCAAAGTTCAGCTGGATGCCACCATCACAAACCCCACTGCTGGTTATGGCTTAACCAGGGGGTGGGAGGGGAGCACACTGCCACAGTTTCCTAAAATCCAGTCCTCTGGGATTTTTTGCACTTATTTAGAGTCAATAATTTCTGACAGGCTTGAAGAGAAAGAACAGCCAGACTTTTGATAAATACAGGCCACCCATGTCCCAAAGTTCAGCTGGATGCCACCATCACAAACCCCACTGCTGGTTATGGCTTAACCAGGGGGTGGGAGGGGAGCACACTGCCACAGTTTCCTAAAATCCAGTCCTCTGGGATTTTTTGCACTTATTTAGAGTCAATAATTTCTGACAGGCTTGAAGAGAAAGAACAGCCAGACTTTTGATAAATACAGTCAGAACAGGTGGAATTGCCAAGGTAAATGGAAGAACAGCAAGCATGGGGGTGAATGAAAGCAGTTGGTGGGGGCGGGTGAGGAGGAGATGCATTTCTACTACAGTTAGGCAATGCAAATGAAAATGGGAAAAATTTATGATACCTTAACCCAAAAGCTAGAGGAAAATGTGAAATGAAGCTTGTTTTCCTCACAACATATCAGTGTAGCATGCAAATCATATTGTGAAAAAGTTACACCACTGCTTATTTCTCAAGCATGTCATTCTTGAGATGTGAAAGGACCGGGTTTGCCCAGCAGCTGTACCCACACTAACCCCCAAGGTAACTCAATTCAAAACTCCTTTTCTGCTCGAAAAGCTGCCAGATGGTTTATTCTTCCTCCTCCCGACTGGGACAGAGCTGGCTCCCAGCAGGCTGGGAAGGAGCCCAGCACCGACAGCAGGGAGGTTCCCGGCCAGGGGTATGTCCCTGGAAGCCGTTCTTTAAATAAACTTTACAGTCCTTTCTGCCTATAAAATTATTGTTCATAATTTTGATATTCTGTCAGATCTGTATAATAGACTGGCACAGATTGTCAAATAAAATGGCAAACAGAAAGCTCGTGTCCAAATCCATCCTTCAATTTGAAATGCAAAGTGTAATACTTCGCAGGAATCCGGGTGGCTAATGTAACAAGGAATGTATCCTCCCCTGAAGTGAAGGTTTCATTTCAAAACACACTGATGTTTTGGTGCAGAGCAGTGACTTTATTAGCATAGACCAAAATAAGAAAAAACATTATTTAGAAGATATTACCTCTGGGCCAGATCATCATGTCACAAATTTGGATTAATTTAAACAGATCTGCATTAGTTTTTATCAGTTCCAAATCCATCTCTCTACATCCCATGGTCTGGAGCATTACAAAATATTTCCAAATTTTATATTTCCTAATGTTTTCCAAATGTTGTTAGAATTTTAGGGAAGGGGGATTATATTTTCCCTTTTCCTGACTTCTACCACTCAGCAATCTTTCATAAGGTTTTCTTGTTGATTTGACAGAGAAACTCTTTAGTAAAAACAAAAAAGCTGATCTGCTAGTTCTTGCTAGCCAACATTGTAAAATGTCAGTCAGGTGGGGAATCATTAAAGAATTGGACATTAAAAATCTATAGTCTTAAAAAAGCAGATATAAAATAAACGACAGGAAGGAAACTTTCCGCCTAGTACTTTGGAAAGTGGCTACCATTCAAGGCAAAGTTTAAAGTAAAAGCAAGGAAAAGTGACTGTTATTAAACTCCATAGTCTTGATTCATTTTTTCATTCTCATAGTGACAACTTTTTTTAAATGTCCACTTAGCAAAAAGCTAAATTATGTATTTGAGATTGGGAAAAATAATATTCATATACTAAAATTTCATATTATTTTTGCAGTAGTGCTATGTTCTTTTAACTCCAAGTTTCACTGTAAGGAGTGAACCGGGGGCTCGTAAGCCACATCCGTGCCGTCTCTCACAGCTGGGCCAAAGCCTGCACCACAGGCAGAGACACTCTCACTTGGGCCCTGCTCAACACAGCTTCTTGCTTCGACCTCAGCTTCCTACTGCGGGGAATTATTTCACCACAGAGAGAAGTCAATGACTAATTAGTGTTGGCAGAGCATAGGCAAGGGGAGCACCAGGACCTGTGAAATGTGGAGAGATTTGTCCCAGTACAGCAGCGAAACCCAGAGTTGGGTTGTCTCCTGACTATTACACTCTGAAACACTCTCTCCTTTTTATGATGTTAGTTGTGTAAATAGCTATGCCTGCTCAATACTCAGAGAGAATCTGAACAAGTTGAAAATGTGAAGATAACTGTGTTGCTGAACTCCGAGAAGCTGTATGTACCCACAAATAGCCGGTAAATGTATTGTTTAAAAAAAAAAAAATCTTACCCTTTTGACTTAGTTTTCTTCTGATCAGGCTATTTTCAAAACATTCATTAATAATCTGAGAAATTACTTTATTGAATATCTTTGAAAATTCATCTGTAAAATTTCTCTGCCTTTCCAGAGGTCCATAGTTACTGGTAGCAACTATATCTTTGAAAAATAATCAGTCACTCAATTAAGTATGACCCATACCTCACAAAATTGTACTGGTCATCTCTAAAAAAAGTTTTGCTTTTTATTTTGTTCCCTTACTGAATCCTTTTAAAATGTTTACAGTGGTATCCTGACCACCCGTGCAGAATACGCTGGCTTTTTGCTGCCTTTTCCTAATCACACATACTGTGCCCCCATTTCCTAGTGCTTACAGATATGAATACCTACTTATGTTTATCAGTAGAGGCATCATTCATTTTTCTTGCTTCCTTCAAAACTCAACGGTGAGAGTTAGCCAAAGACCACTCCTTCAAACTCAGCCTAGCTTGAGGGCTTCTAATCCTTCACAAGCCCCTGGGAAGGTATTTGTTCAGGGTGGAATTCCTCTTCTGCTGCACTTGAGGACCTCTTGCCTCTGGTACATGGCTCTGTTCACCTTGGCACTGTGAAGTCTAGAGGGAAGAGAATAGCTCGCGCTCAGTGACTTCTTAGGTGAAGTTTGCTTCTTAGTGCTCTTTTGCAGATTTTCTGTGCTTAGAATTTCCTATATGCTATTCTGTAATCATAATGATTTGTTAATCAAAAGCCATGAATGCCTGTTGGCACCCCACCTGCCCATGGATGCTTTTACTGGGGCAGCAAGAAGCAAAATTCAGAACTGTAATGGGGTGGATTCAGTCGGAATGAGTGCAAAGATGATCTGATCTGGATGGAAGTAGCTCTTGGAGTACGGTCCATTGCAGCATTGCTCCGTCTCGTGTTGGGTATTGAGCTAAGTTCTCAAAGTTAGACACACCAGTGGTGCCTAAGCCATGGCCACAGGACACTTCCCAGTATGCAGAAGTATGAACAAGTGTGTTCCAGCCAGTCCCCGGCTGGGGCAACTGAAGGACCAGACCCACCATGAGTCAGGAAACCTTTCTGCTGTACAGATATGCAGAGACCCCTGTGTTCATATATGTGAGAAAGAACCAGGTGCTCAGAGCTATTCAGATTTTAGGTAAACTGCTTTCTAGAGTAACTTACCTCTCTTAATTGGGAGTTGAGGTCAACTAGCGAAGCTGAACTCTTAACTGAGAGACTTCAGGCTAGTTGCCTAATTTTAGGTGGAATGAATCCAGGCCCTAACACATACACTAATTCTTCTGGGTAGCTGCAGACACGGCAACATTCATTATTTCCATGAAAGCACTCACTAGTCAATCTTTTCCATACAATATCTGCCGGCAGCACAGACTAAAGTGTGTGCTTATAATAACAAGACAGCAGAAATTTCAGACAAAGATTTGAATAATGTATTTGGCAGTACTTGCTCAGGCTTGTTAAATCTAATTCAAAATACTAAAAAAAAAAGTTACTTTTCGTTCGGTGAGGTCTGTATCTCTGTTTATTAAGGGAGATTATCTTAAAGGGTAAGTTACTTTCCGCTACATGCTACTTACCATGAATACATCTAAAAATCCATTATCACTTACGCGTTTCTGGTGATATAAACTTTTCTAACCTGAATTTAGCTCTGCAGCTCTGTGGCTGGACTTCATCGTGCCTCGGCTCTTCAGTCATTTCTAGCCTTTACGCCTCCAAAAAGATGACGCTACTTGAATTCTGTACTGGGGCTTAAAGATTTTTCTTGTTCAGCTAGTGATCAGTTACTCTGTTGATGCCAAGTAGTCCATACAGATCTATACCTAGTTGATACTGATAATCTCATTGCTATTTATATTCAGTGGAGGTAACGCCACTGCAGCCACAGGGTTGCTCATCCTGGTGTCTATGAAGTTTTGAGAACAATCAAAAATGTTACTACCAGCAAAAGTTACAACTGACCACAAGTGCACACAAATATGCAGCAGCGTGACTTCCTGCAAAGTACAGAAATCACTATAATTGCATGAGTGTATGTAACTCACTTCAGCGTATCCTGCTAAGAAGAGCTGACTTCAGGATTCTTTTGTTTTGAACTTCGAAAACCTTTCACAGTGTTACTCCTACCTCCTCATCCAAATGTTTAAGTCCCTGTGCATTTAAATATCAAATCTTATTTCTCATTCTCAACTAGTAAATCTCATTTCTTTCTAAATCCCTCTTGAAATATTAGTGTTATTGTGCATGTTCTGTCATAAGTATTACTTTGTGGATTACGTTGCCAAAATACATTTGTGATCTGTCTGAGCTTAGCCATTTTAAATCCAGCCATTAATACACATCTGCTCACAGCTGAGCAAAATTCTCTATTGGAACTATAAAAGATAAACATAACAACTATTTATTACGATAGGTGTTTTCTGTGTGTGCTTTGTGTGTTATTTACTCCTAGACACTGAGTCCTGTGGGTCTGTATCTGTCGTTGGGATGAGACACTTGCTCTTGGCTTCTTTGGAGCCCAGTGAAGCAGTTTTGGTGGGTCAGGTTTTCACCCCATGGTGGCAGTTTTGAAAACGATCTCATATCTGAGGGGATCACAGCTGATGTGCTAGGCAGAGACATGGCCTGAACTGGTGCGTATGTCCTGGCACAAAGCAGTTCAGTCTGGTCAAACCCACTCTTGGGTTCGCAGAGGGGAGGTGATGGCACCATCAGCATTGCCATCAGAAGGTTTCTTCTGCCAGCCCCCTGCTCTACCAGCCCAGGCGACTGGGTTGAACTCTTCCACAGATATTTGGGAAACATAACCAAGCTATTGCTGTCAAGGGCATGATGACTAAGTAAGTTACCTTGTGCTGGTTAACTATTAGTAACAGTTTGTGTAGATATTTCTACCTTGCTGTGCCTCTTAGATAATGTGACTGAATTTATCCCTCGCCAAAATACCCTTCAACAAAAGAGGTACAAAGTTATTTCATATTTGCTGTGGAGAAAGAGCACCTCAGGTGAAACATCATCTTAGGCTAATGGATGTGTTGTAAGTTGCTCATGTACCTGAGCTTTGAGAAAGCTGCAATACTTAATATTTTTAAATTTTGATATATTAAAGTTACAAGACTAGTTTCGTTTCTGTATATCACAAACCTTTAAACTTTGATATCACATCAGTCCCTGCAACCTTTATATGGTTAAAAACACATTTCAGAAGTATTTCTGATTTGATTGAAGGGCACCAGAAGAAATGCCTGTTTGCACTGTTCATTTGCCAGAGCAGCCAATCAATCCTCCTACTGAATATTGGTGTCTTCACTTCTAATTTTAGTCTGTCTGTCTGCCTGCAGTTCTCAGATCTTGGTTGTAATGCCTTTCGCTTCTGAAGAGAGGACTCCCAGCCTCTCCAAGGCCACCGACTCCAACTGCTATCACGGCAAGTGGTGTAGTTCATTTCCTGCACTAACAGACTGGGCAACTCAGCTCTGCACATCTCTGACTGCGAGGAATCCTTCCCCAGGCCTTCAGCAATTTCCCCAATTTTCTACCCTTGCCAGGTTTTAATAACACCTTTAAAAAGTGTTCAGGAAAGCTGGGGGGAATATTCTAGCATGGGTCTCACCAAGGACCCTCCTTCCTCCACGTGAAGGTACTTGGATGGCTGTTTATGGTTCGTGATATTTCAGACTGAATGTAGAAGCATTCTAACGACAGAAGGGGCTAATTCATGGCTCTGGCGGGTTAAGAAATTCCTTTGTTCAATGAACTAAAGCACTTGGGCATATCCTGATCATTCCCACTGCCATCACTGCCTTCTCCTGTCCTCTAGCCTTTCCAAATCCCATGTACATCGCACACCTCCGAGCTCGCCAGATGGCTGCAGCCCAACTCTGATGTAGTCAGACGGTTTCACTCCTTCCTCTTATACCTCCCCTTTAATAGACAAATAAGGAGAACTAGGTCCGGAGCAGGACGCTGCCTTGCTGGTGTTGTTTTCAAACACTTTGTTGTGCCTGGTCCAGACAGCTGAGGACTGCTGAGATCATACTGGAGGAATGCAGACCTTTTTGTGGATCATCTGTGGGCAGGTTACAGCTTCCCAGACTTTATTCGTTGTTCTAAATCAGGCTGAGAGCTGCCACTTTGAAGGGGTGTAAGCGGCAGCAAGATGTGCTCTCCTTCCCTTGCCTGTGTGCCAAGGGGTGCCAACAGACAGCGGGGAGAGGGGAAAGGGGGAGGGGAGGGAAGGGAGCTCCATCATCAGGAGAAACTGGGGAATGTCTGCTCTACATGGCGATGCCTGGGGAGCCCAACTCGTCTTCTGCGCTGTCTGGAATTTACATATGTTATAATTTGGTGTTGATTCCAGAGACTGCTCAAACCAGTGAATATTGTGCTTGCAGCAAGTGACCACGAGGAGCTCGAGCAAGATGTTAACAGGGTTTGTCTTCCACCTCAGATGGGTGTTGGTGGAAGGACTGTACCTCCCCTCTTCCGGTACCTGTCCCCAGTCCTTCTCTTCATGCCTTTCTGAGTGAATTCGGCAGTCTGCTTGTGGATATCATGTTTTAGTCCAAAACCTGTGGCTCAGGCAGTAGGCACAGATTTCTTGTTCGTAGCAGTGGCCAGTGGCCCCAGGTCTGTCTCCTGGGAGGAGATCATGGATCCAGGAGGAGTGCTGTGCCCCTCTTTCCACATAGGAATAGTGTACCCAGGACACTGCTAATTTTCAAAAGGCCACACATATGCAGCGAGTGCTGCCCAGGTGACTGAAGTGTTGGAGAAGTAAAGTCCAAGGCTGATGTGCATCCAGACTTAAGAAAACATCCCTTTTTTCTTTTCTTTCTTTTTTTTTTTTTTTTTTTTTTTTAAATGAGTGGGAGCAGGAAAACTTTCCAGGAGATGAGATATTCTGGGAGGCCCTTTGTAGGGAGGCCAGCACGCTGACTATGCCTCTGGGAAATGCCATTTTTTGAGACATGGGGCACTATTTGGTGGCACTTCTCATGGACATGTCAGTAAGATGCCTGTCCCAGGCGATGCACATCAGCCCCACCTTGACGGGGACCAGGACACCCCGTTGTGCCTTCACCTGCAGTAGCACCCAACAGACCCTTCCTTGGCCCTTCCTGCAGGTGCCAATTCTCCAGCCCCAAGAGGAAACTAGGGCTTTTCTCAGTACCATACCACAGTCCCCATACTACAAGTCCCCACATGGCTGGGTCCTAGCAAGTCTTCCCTGCCCTAGTTAAGGAAGAGCTATCATGCCAAGGAGACTCACTCCCAAACCTTGTCCCATACTTTCTCCACAGAATTTGTGACAGGCAGAGGCAGGGAATCAGTGGCTAACCAGCCCCAAAGGACACTATTTCCACATGGTGTCCCCAGCATGGGCAGTGTCTGTCTGATATAATCGTTCCTTGACTTCTGTCCGCTGTAGGGCAGAATGTCCTGTCTCCTCTTCTACAGGCAGAGATAACGAGTCCTTTCTAACAACTGTGTGTAGCACTTACTTCCCCTCACTGTGCTTCTGCAAGCTGCTGGTCCACCTGGTTCCCTTAGCGGCTAAGACAGAAAACAGCCTGGTTTTGCCCTCTCTGTTTTGCTAGTAATATTATCCCCCAAGGCTCTAGACCTATAAGGGTTGCTACATGCATTTGGCTTGGATCCGCGCGTTACCTCCCGGGTCAGTAATAAAGAGCAGTCTCTCCTGATCTTTGTTCTTGAAGAAAAATTCCCCAACAGCCCCTGCCCCTGCAGCAGATGCCAGCCTCCATGAGACATGCTGGTCTTGCCTTCATGCCCTCCTGCTCCTTCAGCAACATGCACTGCTCTGCTTGATAAGCGAAAACTGCCCCCCACTGCCATCCCGGGGTGGCTGACAGACGGCTGCAGGGGCATAATGGATCCCGCTGCTGCAGCAGCCACTACCGCTCCGCTTTCCGCCGTGAACAGTGCGGCAAGCTGTGTGATAGAAGGTGTTTATCACCTCTAGACCTGTACAGTCAACTTAGGACCCATCAACCCTGACTCACCCAGCCCGGTTGCATCGCAGCCATCCTTGCCTGCAGGGACTCACTATGTCAACTGTGATGACAACAGAAACTGGCCCCGTCTTTTATGAAAACTTCCCCCCCTCCCAAAATGAAGTGGCACGTGTCTCATAAACCTTCCTCTCTTGGCTCTGGTGGGAGATGTCTGTCAGGGCACAAAGACGAGAGGAACACATTCAGGCACAGATGTACACCAAAGCAGATACAACTGCAGAAAAAAAACGGGGGAAAAAAGGTTGGCTAGGGAACAACTATTTTTAATAGTGTTCCCTTTAACGGAGCCTAAAGAGAAGTAACACTTCATTTTACCTTTTCTATTAAAGCAAAGAGCTCACCAGTGTCAGTTGTGTGCAGGTGCTATGCACAGTGGGAAACAACCCAAACCAGCATGTGTTCTTTGAAATATTTCTTTTAAACAGACACTAAGTATTTTCAGCTTTTGGAGAATGTGGTTCAAAATAACAAGAAGATAAAATATCACCGTGCTGTGCGAGGGAGGATATGTGCAGTTATCTTCTGTGATTTCATACTAATATTTAGCTATCATATAGCACTCTCTCTGCTGATCCCACTGTATAAACATCCCGTAATCAACCAGCACACTCCCTGCTATGCAACAGGTAGGTAATATTGCTCTTACCATCCCCAGGCTACAGATAAGGAATTTAGACAGTGAGATGATAAAGCTTATCCAGACCGGCTTGGGAAGTCTATGGCAAAGCAGAGAGCAGGATCAGTTCCTGCAAGATGTGTTCACTTTCCCTTGCTTTGCCTTTAATGTTACAGTCCAGAGACACGTAAGGCTTCAGCGCAGCCCTGAGCGGAGAGGAGTCCACCTGCAAAAACCCCTAAAGCTGTTTCACACCACTGACAGTTTCTGGAGCAGACGAGGCTCAGAGGGGAGCCGCGGGAGTGCTGTAAATCAGGACCAAGGCGTATTGGCAGAGCTTTGTGGGAAAGCTTGCCTGGGGTCCGCCTGTTACTGCTCATTTTTCTCAGCACTTTTGGTGCTTCTTGTTCTTTATGGCTAAGCACTGCCCCCAGTCACCCTATGCTCATCATTTATTAATCATCCAGTTTAATTACCGTGTGTGGTTCGGTTGTGGAGAGGGTGCGAAAGCAGCCGGAATACGAACATTGTACTGATTTACTGCGGAGGGCAGCTGCGGACACAGCGCTGCAGGAACGGCCTGTGAGCTTCCTGCGGCCGGTTGTGCCTCAGCAGGGACGTTGTCCCTCACCTGCCCTTCACAAAGGAGCTGCCCATAGAATCATTTCATCCCATTTGCCTTTACTGCCATTGGAACCAGCAAATGGAAGAATGCAGAATGATTCTCAACCAAAACCAAACCAAAACCAAACCCAACAATATTACACAGGTAAGGATTAATTTCTCACATTTTGCACTTGATTTTGCTTTAAGCTTTGAGTGATGAGGAAGCACAGGTCATGGACCACCAAGATTATTTTCACCACAGGAAATGTGAAGCAAAAGTCAATCTTCATGAGGAAATTAGTCAAATCTTGTTAAAACTTCAATTCACATTAATTTTTTTTTTTTTTTTTTTTTTTTTTCCTGCAGGATGTCAGTAAGCTTGGGAAGGTACTAAAAAGCACTTTCCTATTTTTCTCATTTCTCTCCTGAAGGAATCAGTAGATGCAACTGCAGGGACAGTTAGTAAAAAAACCCAAAACCAAAAAACAAACAACAAAAAACCCCCAAATCAAACGGGCTTAGGGAAAGCAACAGCATTTTTCTGGCACAATGTTCAGAAAGTTTTGGCTTGGCTATTGAAAGAGGCTGCTAGTTTCTTCACTTTGTTGCATGGAAACTGTATATGGCTGGTGTTTTTCATAGCCCGACATGTTCTTATTCTGTGCATAAAAGTCATCCACTTAAACTGCAGCAACATTGCCACCACTTCTAAAGCAGGCAGTGCACTGCAGTCCTGACTATCAGAGCTCACATCTATTACAAAAACCAAACTGCATGTTTTTCCAGGTGCTACCATCTTGGAAACAAGGCACATGGGGACCAAAAAATGTGTTTCAGGACTTAACATGAGGCCTACAATTAGAATTTTTTATTGAACCTAGTTATTGAAAACTGCTTTCAACTGAAGTGTACATTTGTTTAAACACCTTCAAACCCATATTTGCTCTGGCTGTTGAAGTAAAGTATATTCTCAGAGTCAGTAGAAGAAAATAGGGCAATTTAATTGGCAGTGTAATTTCTTGTAACTGAAATGCTTTATCTAAATCTGTACCATTTTGCAGAGATGAACATTTGAAGAGATACTGCAAACGCTTTAAGTATGCAGAGTAAGGTTTCTCCGTGGAAGCATCCTGTGTCGTACACAAGCCATACAACACGAACATCCCAGCTCAAGTGCATATGAATACATATGCATGGTGCAATTCAGAGTTCCTATGTAACTCAGGCAAATTGCCACGGGCCTGTTTTCCAGAGTTATCTAGCACTTGTACTTCAGCTGACGTCAGATGGAGTTAACTCTGAAAGCTAAAACATCTCTTTAGATGGAATTTTAAAGGAGTCTGAAGAAATCATACAGACCTTATGCAAAACACCCCTGGCTTCTTTGAAAATGAGCCTTTGGTTCCTAATTTTCCCCTGCAAATGGGAGCAATGATATTTCTTTTTTCCTAACATTTGCCTGGTTTACATGTTCATGCAACACTTAATCCACCTTGTCTGAACTCTGCAGGTGTTACTCTGGTTTGAACAGCATCATACTTACCAATCCAAACAGGACAACGCCAAGCTCCCAGCTGTTGTCTCACGGACCTCAGGGTTACAGGATACCGACACCATGGAGCAACTCCTGGAACATCTCTCAGTGCCAGATCAGAGCCCCAACATGTCACTGTGAGCTGGAAAAAGACTTTTGGCCTGCCCAGGGATGTTAGTGAGACTCATTCCAGCCCAAATATTCATGTGGGGACTCCTTTTCCATTAGATCATGACAGTTTAAATATTAAGTGCAGAAAGAGAATTAGGTGTTAGGAAATTTTGAATGCCGTCTAGTTCTGGGTTTGACCAGAGCATACAACACATATAGATGCACACACACATACTACATAAGTAATTTTCTGTATTACAACACCTCTCAGATTAACACCAGGAAAATCCATAACATAGCCAAAATTAGGACTCCTTAAAATGACTCTCTGTTGGGTCCTTATAGATTTTCTTGGATTTTTATCTTAATCACTGGGATTTGTCAATGGTCAGAGCTTCACACATGAAATTCAATGTGTCCTTGACAGCATCTACTTTTCTTGCAGTCCTTGTCATTTCTAGTTGCAGACTGGTTTGGAAAAGCACAGTGGTATTACTTTGAGAGATAAACCTCAGCAGCACAATGTGTATCTGATCTAAAACCTGTAGCTCTAGGTTGGAATATGTGGAAGATTGCTAACTTAATACCTACGTTGAAAGAACATAAAATTGTTGGTGTATTTACAGTTGTGTATACCACACCTACCATATTAGCAGTATATGTTATAAATGTAACAATGACACACTAGGGAGTACAGCAACTAATAGATAGTCCACGTGAAAGGCAGAGTACAAGGAAAGAAAAGATTACCTTCCCCCCGCCCTCCC
>KL284067.1:4315-52829 GCA_000699545.1 Podiceps cristatus
CGCGGGGCTCGGGCTCTGTGCCCAGCCAAGCCCCTCGGGGCCCCAGCCCTGTTTTCCAAGGTGTCTCCGGATGCCGTCGCGCCCCCGGCACCCCGGGAGAGGAGGGTGCAAGATCGCACGTCTCGAAAACCCCTTGAGGCATCGATGCCCGAGCATTAACCCTCCAGCAGCGCAGGAACCCTGCCTGCACGCTTTGTTAGCGCTTTCAGGAATCTGACGCACCACCAGACCTTCAAAGCCTTTTCTTGGGCAGAGTTTGGGAGTTTTTGGTTAAAAGTGCAAGGAGAAAGACTGGGGCCCTGACCCTGCAAGCGGTGGCGAGCAGGGCAGGCGGCCGGGAGCCCAGCAGCCTCGCGGGCCGCCTGCTGAGCACCCAGGCTTCGGACCAGGGACTGAGGCCGTACAAGCTGGGAATCATTTTCCTGCTTCTGCTGCACCTGTTGGGTTGATACTAAGTTTTCTGCCACCATAAGTGGCTGCTAACAGGACTTGGGTTTTGAGAGAAAGTGTCCAAGTTACTTCGAAATGATAATTATTCCACAGAATGAGGCTCTGAGAAATCAATTGCCTAACTCAGAGAAAGAATCCAGATACAAAACAGTAAAAATAACATCTCTAAAACCAAGTTTTTTCTTTCATGCTTACAAAAGGTTCTCATGCACAAAAAAAGCTTTTTTTTTTTTTTTTTTTAATAAGCGATAGTTCTGTTGTTCTAGCACACCCTGCTGTCTAGCTCTTAATCGTGTAACATATTTGATTAATACTTACGCCACAGCAAAGTGATGCTTCACTGTTATCTTCACAGTACTTCATTACATAGAAAAGATACATTTAAGAACATATTTAATATTATCCTAATTGCTGCTAAAATACACAAACTTAGAAAATGATTTCTCTGGAATCCACGTGTTTTATCTCCACCCTGCTGTCTAGCTCTTAATCGTGTAACATATTTGATTAATACTTACGCCACAGCAAAGTGATGCTTCACTGTTATCTTCACAGTACTTCATTACATAGAAAAGATACATTTAAGAACATATTTAATATTATCCTAATTGCTGCTAAAATACACAAACTTAGAAAATGATTTCTCTGGAATCCACGTGTTTTATCTCTCCCCAGCCCCTACACAAAATAAATAAGTGAGTGGATCTTCGGCCAGTCAGAAATATAGGAAAAGCATTTCTTTTGCATTTCAAGATTTTCAGGCTTTAGAGCAGAAACCAGAGCGTTTCGTTAGCTCCAGAGGACTGATCCAAAGGGGTAGGATCCTGACTACGGACTGAGGCATACATGCTGTTCCTGGTTACCACATGTAGAAGGACTGATCAGTCAAAGAAATAATACATTTCTTATAAATATATATGTGTGTATATATATATACATATATATGAGAGAGATGATAGGACAGGTGTTTATATTTTAAAGCCCAATACAGAACTAGGAGAGCCTCTGCACTTCCCCCCCCCATCCCCATCAATACCCAACTGAATCAAGTCCAGAAATGGATTACTGCCAATTCAGAACATTCCTTAAAAAAATTAAAAGCATGATTTTTATACTGTACCATAAACTCATATTAATGCTCTGAGCATTTTCGGATATACTCTCCTCCATCACAAAACTAAATCTCTGCATTTTTTTCAAGTCATTTTGCGTCTAACTAGAATTTCCAGAAAGCGAGATAAAATACCTAGTGCTTAATATAGAAAGTCAAAAATTAAATTCCTTCTGCATCTGAGAATATACACGGGTCATTCTTTGCTGCTTGAGGTTTTCCAGAATTATTGACCAAGCTGTGCACAGAAGAACTTAAGGATATTGGATGAAAGTTAAAATAAAAAAAAAAAAAATAATTGAAAATCTCCACCGAAACCTTCTAGTCTTTTTTTTTCGTGTGCTCTGTGTAATCCAACTCATCTCTTAACCGAGCTACCACGGTCAGATTCACTTAGACAACGGGAGGAAACTGAAGCCCCATATATATTCCAGCCAGACCCTAATTAAGAGGCTGCTCATCTCCAGCTCAGCCCACGCCAACCACCTGTTTCTGTTCACCGAGGAGCATGACTACAAACGGCATCACGTACCGTCCTAGTCCTACCCAAAGGATTTCTGGTTTCAAGTTCGCATTTTTCCGGATAACGAGAGCACAATGCAACACGAGTTCTCTCCTGGAAACTCGAGACGCACGAGTCCGTCCGGAGGATGCCAACGGGAGCTCACCCGTACTGCCAGCCACCGCAGGTACCGGGGCTCCGTTCAGCTCATCACCTTCAAGGGGCAAATTAAAACAAACACCGATCGGCACCGAGCGAGTGGCCGCAGAAACGCGTGGGAGACAGTCGGCCTATCCGCGCAAACCAAGCACCAGCTGCTGAAAACATTACGCTTCTGAAAACTCTGAGCATTACGTAGATTTGTTTTCATTGTGTCAATATAACGAAGACATAGTTACTCTACAACTTGGCGAGCAATTCCATCCCTCTACGCTCCTTGCCTCTTCTTCAACACGTACTGAACAATAGCATCTATTTTCTTTTAAGTTTCCAGTAGTTGTAAATAGAGGTAGCTGAGCTACTATTAAAAATCACGTTATGCTTTGAAGAGGAGGAACCTTTCAAATGTTGAAGTTACCCCTTAGCTGCACAATCTCTATTAATACTATAAAAATATGAGAGGACAAAAAGAAAATAGATGCAAGTAACTTTTGCATTTGGCACCTTTTGTCTAGATATTCATACTTCTCAAGTATTCTCTTTTTAATAAAGTTAATGCACACATAGGACACACCACATCAAAGGTTTGCTACATATTTACAAGGCACCAACCCTTTGTCACTTTTTACATGAATAAAGAACCGATAGAAAGCACATCAGGACCCCCCAAACTGTAGTATAGACATACTTCAGTTCAGCACAATTCATGAACGTTTGGCCTGGGAAGATTAAAATAATCCAGATCCTTCTTACGATATAGAAACTGTAAACATTTTATAGCTGCCTTTAGGATTGGTGTATTGTGCAAAAGTTATAATTATTACTGTGTATAAGGATTTATGGCAGAAACCACATAAAAACTCTGTAAGAAGGTGCTATTTCTATAATACAAAAACAAAACAAGGGAGAGAAGTCATAATCGTGACTCAAAATGTCATGTTCTTATTGAGAAGCCGGAAGCCTCTTGAATGTGATGAACTCGTAGTGTGTGGGGAAGAATTTCTGTAATTTAAGGCCTAATGAATAAGGCTTGTTTTGACCAATGAAGTGTGGCGATCTGAAGCTTTAAAACAAACGCAAACTGACATAATGGAAAAGCACCACTGTGAAACGTGAGTGGAGTCCCCGCACAACTTGCTTGGTAGATTTTCTGGTAAAATCCCTGCAGTAGAAGGCCATTGAAGTTCTTTTAAAATTGTTCCAAAGTTTTTCATCTGTCAATAATTCCATCCCATGAGATGGCTGACCCTGGCTTTTTCTGTCATTTTCCGCACCCTGCCTGACCTGGAAGTACCAAGGTTCAACGGATCCTCGGTGTGCACAAAATTGTCGTTATCAGAATCGTCGTTGTACAAGACAGTTCTCCTGCCCTCGTTCCTTGTTTTGATTCGAGGCGGCCTGCTGAAACCCCCAAACACGTTTTCACCAAACTGTCCTCCAAACAGGTTTTCAAATTCATCGTCTGTAATTCGGGCACGTTTCGCTCTGGTGGCTCCTCGCGAGGCTCCTCTACCCCCTCGGCCTCTTCTTCCTCCCCTGCCGCCACCTCTTCCTCTGCCACAGCCTCTTCCACCTCTACCACCTCTTCCCCCTCTACTCCATCTCCCCCACCTGCCCCATCTACCTCTCCTCCCTGTCCCTCTGCCTTGCCAATTCCTTTTCCCACCGGTGATTTTTCTCTTGATTTTTCTTTTGGGTTTTTTGGATTGCACAACTTTGCTGTAGTCATGGTCTCCATCAATGTAATCCTGATCTGTTCTAGATGTGGATTCAGAGTCTGAATCAGAGCCGCTTCTGCTTTCAGAACTTGAGCTGGATCCCGATTCCCCACTTTCCGATGAAGATAAACCAGATTTTTCCTTTAACTCTCTCTTCTTCTTTTCCTCTTCGTCCACCCCCTCCAGATGCTCATCTTCTTCTGACGCACTTATTAGCTTCCTCTTGACTCCCGCCCGAGGTTCTCTGCCATCGCCGTTTGTAAGTGGCCCGTCAGGAGAGTGATCTAAGCAAACACAAAATAACCCTATCAGTTATCATCATCAGGCCTGAGCCAAAGGGTGGGATTCGCCTCATCCACCTTTGAGACGTGCTCTGGGGATGATCCAGCTCTGAGCTAGTCGCCACTGATGACCTTTATATGCCGTGGAGACAAACAGGTGCTCTAAGGGGAAAATTTATCAGATAAAAGTAAACGCAGTGCATCTTATCGGGAAGCAAGGACTGCAAACTCTCTTGACTAATAGTTCAGCAAAGATCCAGTCAACAAGAGGAGCCCAGAGTTACTAGGTTAGACACAAACATCTACCATTTGAATCTTACCAAGGGTGTGAAGGCAGAAACCCCTTGAAAATCCATTTCAAACCTAAAACTATACATTAAAATAATTTGCTCTCTAGGATTGCTGAACACCATAACTTAAAAATACAGTAAAGCATTTTGATGGCTTGGGACCCAAAATACTGCATGTTTTCAGAGTTACGAATCCGACAATGAAAGTTAAATTACACCTAACGCAGGATATGAACAGCTGACCTGCAGCATGCAACTCTGCTACGGCACAGCAGTAAGGACTTGACAAAGGCTGCAGGGTTTCAGCCAATGCTCATTCGACACCTGCCTCAGTGGAACGTTTGACTAACATGTCCCAGAGAGAAAACAGCAAAGCCTCCAAACAGAGTGTTTCCCCTTCTAATCACAACCACTTAGTCTTTGTCTTTTGACGACAAAAATACTTAGAAAATTGTAACTTGCTTTCATCTTTGGTTTCAACTTACTTAATAAAAGGATGAGGGTTTGGGGTGGGGAATTCTTTTGGTTTGGTTTGCCTTTTTGTAACTCCTGAAGGAAGTGTAATTCTCAAGAAGTTTAAGAGCAATCAAGGTTCTCCATCTGGAGAAATTTTAAAGGACTTCACTGAAGCGCATGTGGCATCATGTGCATGCCACACTTCAGACAAGAGACCTCAGAATTGTAAGAAGTGAGATAAATTCACTTCCTGAGTATGGTTTGGGGATGTAATATAATGCTAGACCCAGGCAAGAGTATCACAAGCGTCAGAAAGAAGCAACATCTTTCGTCTCCAGTGCAACCAGTGTTCAAGGAACAGAATACTTATTATCTCTCACCTTGTTTCACTGGTGTAGATTTACTCCTGATCGGTCTACTTTTCCCTGGATCAATGGTATTTCCACTTCGGTTCTGTGCATTTGAGCCTGAGGAAGATGGCTGGCCTTCCATCTCTTCACCAGTGGCTGAACCCAGAGGTTCTTCTGCTGTATCTGAAACTTTAGACAGGATACCACTAACATGGCAGAGTAACTTCTATCCTCTATTTACAGGGTCCTAATGCAAGGCATTTTGGGGAAGTTTTGTATCACCCGAGTGATACAACAGCCCAAGTCAAGAGGTTAATCTCACCAAGCTGCCTCTGCCGTCATGAAGACGGATTCCTCCGGGGTGTAGCCCAAAGCAAGCTTAACCTATCAGTAACTGCTATACAGGAAATCCAGGCTCTCGGCACCAGGTTAATTCTTACCCAGGACAGACCCAGGTTCCCTATTCTCTACCCTCACCAGTAACATACCAACAGCTGGAGGGCCAAGTTCGGCTAACACAATCTACAGACAACATATGCCCATGACCTTGCTACTTGCAAGTGTCTCATGAATATAAGCTTTAATCTGCACATACAAGTTGCTGGAAGAGAAAGGATGTATTTTGGAAAATTTCTCCTCACCATGAGATGAAACTGAAGAACTAGTCCTAGTCAAAGGCAGTGAGGTATTCTGGTTGGGTTTAGGTTGAATCTTCATTTGCTTCTGTTTCCCTTTTGGGCTGAAGACACAAAATATCCCAGAGGGAGAAAACTGTTAGTACCAAAAGACTCAAACACAAACCCAACTTCCCTGCAAAGTGTCTTGTTCTTTTTGCAGCAAATGCGTAACACAAATGATCTCTTCCCAGTGCTTGCACAGGTGTAGCAATACTAAAAACAGTGACAATAACATTCTGTTTGATAAAACATACGAGTTTGCAAGAACAAGACTTCACCTTTTAAAACAAATACTCAGATAACGTATCATAGAGAATGGCAGTCAGAAAAGTACTTTACAACACTTTTTTCAACAGTTACTAAACAAAGGCAAAAAACCCCTTGCTCTTCCATTTTCTTCAGAGGGAACACTTCTAATTATATATTCTTTCACTTACCAGAATTATGTACAAACTATGTACGTACTACAGCACGGAATTTGAGCTCATAAATTTATCACCCGAAAGAGCAACTGCATCAGGGAACAAGCAATACTGTAATACTGCTGCCGACTGCTTATTCACGAAGGTCTGTCTACCACCGCCATCTCAGGTGACACTGCTAGCAAGTCTCGCTATCGTGACGTTACCTAGATGCTCTGCTAGTTGATGGGGAGCTGCTACTGCTTCTTAGCCGTTTTCGGTACCGTGGCCTTTTCCTCTTCTGACATTGCATTGCTGACTTGTACTCAGAGATGATATTTTTCATATGATTTTCAAATAAGGCAGATAGTCGAAGTGTCATGCTGTAAATCTGGAGTGAGAAAGCGTGGTCATACTTATTAGAAGTTGAATAACTAGCAGATCAGCAAAAAAGATCACAAAGATGCCCAGACTTCGTAGCACCAAAGAAAAATTCATAGTGATATTCAACAACAAGGTTCTTCACAGATAATTTCCCTCCATGCTACATGTCTATTCTTGCAATGGAAGGTGGTTTTACAAAAGGACTTGTTTCCTTACAGTACAAAATATTTGCAGAGTTAAAGGAATGTGGATATCTAGATTACCGAAATACAGCTGCCTTTCTTAACCTCCATAAAGCATGGAAGCACGCCATAAGATAACTTGAAGTATCGAGAGAAAAACAATTGAACTTTGCTGCCCCTTCACCTTTGTTTTTTGCTTTAATTCCCGAGCGTCGAGTCCTTACACCACCCCTACAGCACTGCACACAGAGCCAACTAAAACGTCCTCATCCCTAATTTCTGTAAACCAGACATCAAAAATCCTTAAACCATTTTCCTGTCATCTTTCCAGGCCTTGCCTCTCTGTAGCCTCACCCACAAATGCACTCATGGCTGTTTCTCCATATTTCAGACTGTATTTACTCTGTTGAAGATTTTACTTTGGATGTGTTTGAGTTATGTTCAAAATCAGCATAAATAAAGCAAAAAGTTCTTGATTCCATCCTCATACCCATACCCTCCTGCGGCATCCAGTCTTCTGGAAATTATGTAAACACCATCAAGATGATGTTATCATCATCTTATACTCAGACCTCTTCCCATTTCCTGCAGTCTGAATATAACATTTCTTTGCTATAGAGTTTTTATTACATTCATATAACTTAATTTTTGCCCAGCTCCTTACGCCTTAGCAACGTGTCTTTCTTTAGCTCTGCTATGCAGTATGCTGCCCTTCCTGCCTCCATTCGGGATGCTGTGGCAAAGCTGGTGAGACGGGGTGGAAAACCCCGGGGCGCTGCCACACGCTTGGCAGGGGAGGAACCTGCCGTGGCAGAGGCCCAGCGGAGCGCCCCAGCCCCTCAGCAAGGATCAGCTCACTGAGGCCCTTCGCAGTATTATTGATAGGCCACTCTATTAATTTGAGAGTTGACTCACAAGCTGTTCAGTTATTAATAAACAGGGAAGTTCCCAGGGAGTGAGGAGCAGCAAATAACTCGCCAAGTTTACTCTAACGCCAAGCGCACGTAAAACACCCCCAAGTCACCTGTCTTCTTGCGATCCTCTACAGAATTCCTTTTAATACGGCGAGCAGAGTTACTGATTTTTATCTTTCGACCCACCTTTCAGCCCTTATTCAACACCAAGAGTTCAATCTACCTTCAGCGACGGCAACGTTGTGCTCTCTCTCACGCTCACTAACGCCCGGCTGGCGTTCCCCTCTCCCTCAGCATCACTCTACTTCAAGCTTACTCTCATCGTCCTGCTTACACAAAACACGGCAGATGTTATTCCACTGATGAGCTAAGACTACTACTCCTCAAGCGAGGAGTAACATCACACAACCAGCACCGTTTACACGGGCACTGAAAGCTCTTTGCAGCACATTCCGCTCTTTCTCCTGCTCGACAGCACCTAGCTTAACAAAATCCCGCGTCGCACCATGTTAGGTGCCACATCTAAATTTCACAGAAATATTAAATTCTATCTATTATTCTGCTTCAAGTAATAGTATCTCAGTCTAGTCCCAAATGGCATGCATTTCTTAATAGTTTGTAAGTGCTCCTGCTTCTACAGAGAAATATTTGTAGTCAGCATTCTTATCTATGCTAAATGATGTGTTTCAGCGATGTGATTTTGTCACAACTTATTTAATATGGATCTTTTCCTTATGGTGATAAGGTCATTACAACAGCAATTCTCTTTAGTGTCTGGAAATACAGTCAAAATTCTTTTTACTTTTATATTATGAAAATATCAATCATTTGAGTTCTATTTTGCATTAATGGTGGTAAGTAAAAACCGTGTCTGTGTCCTCCTGCCAACTTCTGATTTTTTGAGCATAAAGAATATATTATGAAAGCATTGAAAATTTTAAAAACGTTTCATCATTTAACAGCTTAGGAAAAGCTGACAGGCAATATACCGCACAGGAACGCATATCAAACATAGCCCCGTTTACGTGATCAGTCATACACTTAGTCGTTTTACCTAGCTCATATAAAAATATCTATATTCTAACATTTCAATCTCCCCTTTCCCTCCTGCCATATCCAATACATTTTTTCTGCCTGGGCAGACTGCTCTCCCTGCATGCAGAAAAAAGCAAGACTGGCACCTGAGAAACACAGGCAACACTGTGTGAAGGTCTTGCCAAGTATACTCGGTAAACTAGAAAAAAAAAAACCTAAGTATCATAATGCTCTCAGTAGAAATATTGCATAATACTTGAATTAATAGTAAATTAAAAGAAAAAAAGAGATCCTTTTATATACATATATATATGTGTATATATATATATGCAGTTATCGAGCTGATAGCCTTGTTTCCAGGAATAAATACTGAAAAAATAAAAGCGATTGATGATCAGTTTTCTGCTACAAATATTCAAAGAAATAGTTGCAACCTTAACCATACGATTTCTCAGAAGCGTTACATTCAGAAAGTGCAGATAAAAATGAAATTCAGAAGTGATCTGTGTGAGCAGAACAAAGCAAATTTATAACCACAGGTCCCAGAATTGACATATGCTACTTAATTATATTTCACAAGGCAGTGCTTTGCTCTCCAGGTACAGACCTTATTTCGTGCACCGTATTCACGTAGGGCCAGGGTCTTTGTAAAGAAGGGATTAAAATTTATTACTTACTCGAGACTTTTTATTAGGAGTGTAAGCTTTAGAGTTGCAGAATATTAAACGAATATCTTTGTAGAATTCCAAGGGACTAGTGTAGTTTCCTGCTTCCAAGGTTTCTTTCACAGTGCTGAAGTCCATAGGAGTGTCCACAATATCTCGATAATCCTGTAGGAATACAAAAGAAAATCATAAAGGCTGTCAGATCCTACAGCAATAAAAACACTTAAGTGTTCGTCCACAACAGTGGCTCTCGAGTAATTATTTCTTCTTGAGAGTTACTGCAGGTAATTCCCTGAAAACACCAGTGCACAGAACATGGTGCGCTCCAGCTCAGAAGGGAGAAACATGCCCAGCATGGACGTTTTGCCACAGGGTGAAGAGTAGGCTTTTGGAATTTTGAGCCTGGAAGCTGTACTTACGGGATAGGAGAAGAGATCAACGGGCTGTCTAAAAGGCTCCGAGTCCTCTCTTTCATAAATCAGGTTTAACAACTGCTTGCATTGCTCTTTCCAAGCATCAGGACTTGCTTTCATGGGCTGTCTTTTTATTCGTCGTCTTACCTGCAGGGAAACAGATGTATTTCATCATTTTTCAGAATATTCAGATTGTTCACTTCAAGTTCTTATTAATTTACTAGCGTTATGATGTAAAGCAGGTTTCCACAATTAAAACCCGAATTGCAATAAGGTTAAAGCAGAGCTGACGGCACAACAATATGTAGTATGCAAACTGCAGAAATCTGCCTTTTCTGGTAATGTATAAATGCTGAAACCCGCGAGAGGCATGCAATGTTTCTGACCCAGGCTTGCTGGTTTTGTCAGCTTTCATCCAATTTTGATTGAAAATTGAATCTTTCAAATCAATTTTTTTTTTTTTTTTTTTTTAAAAAAAAAGACGACTCCAGCATTTAAGTACATATTCCTGCACAATTATCTCCTTAGTCCTACAGACTATGACAAATCCAAACCATGCCAGACCTGAACGAGTCTCTCTGTACCTGGTCTGTCACCCTTCCCAAGCTAGACCAGGCAGAAATGGTTACTCACTCGTCTTTTTCCAGAGGAAGTTCCTGGAGCATCTGAATCTACATCTACTTCTGCCACCTAAAGGCAAAGGCAATGATTACACACAGGCGTGCTTGTACGCACCCCCAGCAGCGGAAAAGGGGCTTAAAACCAAACAGCCAACAACAATAAACACAATTTTAAACTACTCAAACGCAATGAATCGTTCAGACAAACCAGAAACTAGTCTCAAACTTGAACCTGCATAACTTCAGAAAAAAAAATAGGTGGATAAGCTGTTTCATTTCTTTTCAAAGTTTGCTTCCATAGAAAATATATATAAACGTGTGAGAAATATGAATGGCTTATTTTCAGTCCTAAAGACTCAGCTAAGTCCCAGTCTTGCAGACCTGTATTCCCCTGCCTAAACGTTCATGCCCTGAGCAGCTGTGCTGAGTTTATTCAGGTTTCATCTAGTACCTTACTTACATTAAACGTATGTAATAATCTTTTCAGAATCTGGGTTTAGAAATTGCAACAAAAACTCCTTTGTAGACAGATTTCTACCACTAATTAAAAAAAGAGAAGTGGTTGCTTGAAAGTTCTTCCAAAGAATCTGAAAAGTAATTTCTCTCTTATTTTAGAACATATTATAAACCAAGACATGCTCTTGGAAAGGCTAGAGAGAAGGGAAGGTGATACAGCAGCAATTTTGGACACATCTGATCACTGTGCGACATGGAACAGATGAGATTCACAACCGGCACAAGAAGGTTAAGTTGGGGAAGGAGGGTCTGCTATTTAAGTCATGGAAATCCCTGATTTTCTTCAAAATACTCTCTTAATAGTCCGTGAAAACAGATGTCGTTATTACATCTTCGGTTTTATAAAAGTAATTAAATAATTACATTGTAGTATGGACTTTAAGTTTCAATACAAATCCAAGATGGTAGGACCAGCCGTAACCATACAAGCGTTCAAGCGGCAGCAGGTTTAACTCCAGCGTTTCTGAACTGCCACAACGGAGTATGTCTGGGGGAAGGGAGGAGGGAAGGAACCTCCAAACTGAACCCTACACTAGCTCACGTCTTAGAAAGCAACACTGAAAGAGTAAAACAAAACCAAGTGACTTGGGTTGTAACAGGTCACGTCTCTGCCACAGAAATTACAGCACATTTCAAAACATTTACAAACTGCATTTGAGGGAAGAAGGTGTAAGGAGGGAGAAAAAGTTTAAGGAAGTGATATTTAACCTGGCTTCTCCCTGTCATGTCACTCCACGGTGCAACTGGCAGGAAATGACACAGATTTACACCAGAAAACCAGCTCGGCTGCCTCGCTGACAATGGCAGAGCTGTTCTCCTTCTGGTTTGGCAGACCGATAGCCCCGGTTCGTATTTCCTTACTTAACTAATACTTCCTCACGCATCAAAACATCATGCACCGAGAGAAGTCAGGCAGTTCCGAGAATCATTTTTACTTTCTTAAGGGAGCTTATTGCTCCAGGTGAGCGACTCAAATGACCTAAATAGGCTGATCTCAAAAACTCAGTGCAACTACTCATAAAATTAAAACTTAAAAAAAATCTCCCAGGTGCTGAATTTAAAAAGGCAAGAAGTTCTGACCATCAGACCTAATGGTCTTACCTCCTCTTCTTCATCAGTACTGCTTAGGTCTTCTGCTTTCACCTTGTTGTATATTTCTAATATATCAGTACAACTCTGGTCCCTGCAGGACAGTAACAAAAGGCAAAGTACATAATCAAGTATCTCAGAAACTCGAGGTGTCAGGTCTACAAAGTAAAAACCATGCCTACCCAATGAACCGAAGTAAGACATCTGTTACAATTTTGGCTGCTTTGACTATAGGACTGTCTGGCTCGTTGAAAGTCCTGGCATTATGTTCGATGTATCGTACCTCCCACATCAGTGCAGAGATTCTCCTGAAAAAAAAAAAAAAAAGCGGGGGGGGGGAAGGGATGGAAAGGAAGGCGTACATTATTTTCCTTCTGAGTTCAGTAAGATTCCTCAGTAAAAAAAAGGAACCAGATAATCCAGGCCCAAGGGAAACAGGTTGCCAGAGACCAAGGTAAGTGTTTCTGTTCACATACTGCTGCCTGCCCCGCGTGCCAGGCTGCGACAGCTTTGTGGAGGAAAGTGCCCCTCTTCAAATCAGCGATGAATGGAATGAAAAGAGAAAACAAACGTAGTGAAGGAGACTGCTGACTGCTCCCACTTAGAGAGAGCCTTAGCGATAAAGCGGTCCTCAGGGGGTGGGGAAAGAACAGGACGCTATTTATCCCCAGGCTAACTGGATAAAACGGAGGTTTCCAGTTTACAGCACTATTTAGCCCACTTCTGGCAACTGCAATACAGGCAAAGCATCTGGTTCAAAGGCGGTAGAGATACAGATGCAGCACATATGCTCTGCCTACAACGCGCCCAGCTCAGTAGGTTAAACAAAAAACACACTCCAGATCCAGACATACCAGCTTTTGCCTTAACAACATGGCCAAAAGAACTTATTATTCAGCAAGACTCACTTTGTCCAAGGCCAAACAGAATCTGATTGCATGCTCTTGGCCCATCGAGGAAATACATTGCCGAAGTGGCATTACGTAGTATTCAGCTAAAGATATTGTCCTCGATTGGGCTGCAGTAAATATGAGATTAAAATAAAAACGCAACTGACCTGTAAAACCTGTTTTCAAGCCTCCTCCTGATTGTGGTGAGGTCAGTTGGATAAGCAACAACAGTGCAATACATGGGATAGGCACTAAGGTCCACCGGAACAGCAAAGGGATTAGAAATGTCTGAAAGACAAAACATCAAAATAATTTAGATGCCTCAGAAGAGACCAGAAGGAAAGCTGTAAGATAACTAGATTCCTTATAGTGGGTTTTCTCTCTAAGACTTCAGCAAAAGCAATACAGCTGGCTATGTCATTACCCAAAGGGTAGGATTCTTCCTCTTGTACCATCTGTTAACTTCTCTTGAAAAAGCATTTTTTGTTTAAGTATCGCATCTGAGATTTGCATGCCAGCAGCCAACCGTATTGCTGAAAAGCAACATGGCATATGCACTTACAACAGGAGAACTACAACAAGTGGTATAAACTAAGAATACGGACATGTCCTGTGTATAAATATAGGACAGGATTTAAATCGTAACGTGCTATTAAATGGCTACAAACTAGTTGCAAGGTATTTGTTGGTGAGGATGCTTGGTGAGGATTCGTTGGTTGGGTTTTGAGGGGTTTAATTCAATGTTTTGCTCATTCATATTTAGATATGAATATTTTAACCCCACTGGGTCAAAATATTTATTTCATATTTTCATGAATATGAAAATATGAAAAACATTTCATATTTTGACCCACTGGGAATCCCCACTAACTTGAAAGGAAGCAGGTCAAGCCCCAGGGAAGAAAGGGAGTAAAACCGAAAAGGACACCGTATGGAATTTAAAAGGTTGTTTTCAACGATTTAGTTGAGCACATTTCAAATACTCCACACCAACTCCCAGCGCTCCGTCCTATCTACTCTTCAGTCATCTGCCACCACACTGGCATTCTTAATCTTTTCACCTTTTCTCTCCAAACGTACCAAGGGAAAGAAGTTGCTCAATGCCCCGGATTACTCGTTCACACTCTTCATCTCTGGAGTGGGCCCCCCATTCTCCTTCCTGGGGTTTGTAGAGAAGAGCTGTCAGCTCATCTGGAGTCACGGGAACTCCTGCACCAACCTCCTCCGGATAAGCAGCTAAATGCGAAGAATTCAAGAACAGTAAGTGCTAGCAAAGGCAAAAGCTATTTACTTTGTATATGGACAAGAATCCAACACCCACTTACTTCCTTCTGGAATTGGTTCCATGTCCCACGGACTCATCCTCTCTCTTTCATTATTGTCCCAGCTGTTAAAAAAAAAAATACATTCAAATGCAACAATTAGAGCTGAACATAACGATACCTTTTCTCTAACAGACTTCAAACAAAAAGGTCATGCCTGTTAGGAACAAGACAGGCCACCAGCTACATTCCAACTCCTTATTTTTCTCTTGTATCTCTTATATACTCACTGCACTGCCATTTACCCTAAAAGCGTTGGTTTATGAATAAGTTCATAATTAAATAAATAAAAAAGTGTGGCTGGATACGCATTTGAGTGGAAAAAAGGATCCTAGTTCTTAAGGTACGCATTTAAGTTGCACGTAAACGTCTAGGAGACCCAGAGCACGTAACCATGTGCGATACGTTACAGCTATGTAAATACTTACTGCACACAGTAGCACTGGAAGGAACTATCGGGATATTCTGCCTGGAAAGGCTGCTGACTCTCCACAGTTCCAAACCACCAAGCATCATCTATTATACTGCGAAATCTATCCCCTATAAGGAAAAAGATCGCATTCAGCAAAAGAACAACATAAATAATTGTTAAATACTTCTTTTTAGAGAATCAGCTTCATTTTTCATAAACACACTACTTCACGTTTTGCATTTTGCAGGCCAGGGCTCAAGCCCTGCCCCTGAAGGGAGGCCTTTCACGTCTCTGGTGAATTAGTCACAGCTGCCTCCACGCCTCGAATTACAGTATAACAGGACATTCTTCTGCTATCACAGGCCTGGTAACACTTTCTCTCATTTCTCTCTATTTTTTTTCCTGCTACAGGAATTGTAGCAAACATCAAATACAGTTTCCAGTGATCGCTAGAATACTATGTGTGGTATAGTCCTTTACATCACGTAATACAGACACTGTATCTTATTAAACAGCTGTAGAAATGTTGCAAAACATATGGAAGTGGGGAAAAAAAAAAGTAGTCACCTATTTGCCAGTTCCTTTCTTTGGCTTCGTTATAAAACTGATGCAGCACAAGGAAGTCAATAACATCTGGCATATCATGGTACCTTCATGAAACAGACCAAAAAAATTGCTTCTGTTACCCACAAACATAGTTCCACATGTACCACAGAGACGGTCTCCAAACACATTTCATGCATTTTGTGTTCAAGGTTGTTGTAATAACGAATTAAGATCATCAGCACGCCTTGCAAGAGAAAAAGGAAAGGAGGAGGGGGAAGCCTCTAAACCACAAGATCTTTTGACAAATGTCATCAGCACTTGTTACTCACTTTATGGAAAATGATTCTCCTGTCATTTTGCCTGTGATTGGATCTAGGAATGCAAGCTTCAAGCAGCAGAGCGTAGGAGGCCCAACTTCATATTTAATTCCTACAGTCTTCACAAATTCTTGTTCCTGTTTATCGATGAGCATGGAACAGTGTTATTTTAACTTGCTAACAACAAAACCATCCACGTTAAGGTACCAAACTTATTAATAAAAACCAAGTATGTTTCCATTTTACAGCCCAGGTAATTTCACCAATAGAAGTTTTCTTTTCCAAATACTAAAAATCAGTCACAGTCAGCTTAAAAAAGAAAAACAAAAAAGATTTAAGGTGCTCATTCCCTTGGTAGATTTGTGAACAGGACACCCACAAGTTATTTAACTTTTGTGATAAGGTTCGAAGGACCATACCACTCTGGTTTGAACCACAGTGACAGCACCAAGCGCCTCTCACCCTACGTAGCAACATACAGGGGAAACAAAAGGAAACTCTTCCTCTTAAAGCGGAAATTCAACAATAGCCTTATGTTCACATCCTGTCAAACATCAGCAGGTTGTTAAGATCTCTAGCCTAAGTGAAAAACTACTTCCTTTTCCTTACAAATATGATGCCTTTGAAGATTCTAGCTGGAATCACTGAATACCTAGGACTAAAAACTGGCTATTTTTCCAGTAAAGCAATTATTTTCATTAATGGAACCACTGGCATACATATATGAATATTGCCACATATATGAACATCAGCACATATATGTGCTCTCCTCTTGACAGGAAATCTGGGTAAAGCAGAAAAAAATATGGCAACACTGTGGTTTGAGTGTTAAGGGACTCAGCGGTTCAAAGACAAAGGGTAAGAAAAATCAACAGAACGATGTAAACCTAGTACCTATCCAAACAACGTGTAATACCTTTATTCTGTAAAAAAATAAAAGATATTGTCTTGCCCTTCCAAGAATTTAAGAACATACTCAATTAGCTACATCCACTGCTCAACAGGGCTTGTACACGCATCTAGGTCTTCACACCATGACGTCTTACTTCTTACCACAGCATGTAAAACAATAACTAGAACCGAGATGTTGAGGTCATTGTAGAGTGTCAGTAGAACTACAAACAGCTTTTGAGCGGTGGGTTCTGCACGAATCGGTGTTAAGAAAATAAAAACACAGTCGTAAAATAATTTGGGTTGAAAGTGACCCCATCAAGTCCAAAATCCTGTTTATGGCAGGGCTGACATCCAAGGTAGATCACACCACTCAGACCTTGCCCTGTTGAGCTCTGAGAAGCCTTCAAGGATGGAGACTCCATGCTCTCTCTGGGCAACCTGTTCCAGTGCTTAACTACTCTCACTCTGACTTTTTTTTTTTTTTAAATTTAATATTCTACATTTTTTTTAACCTATCAGGCAAGAATACCACACTAGCTAAACTTGCACATTCTTTAATATCCCTCTGGCTTCCTATTATCAGGAACTGAACAGATGCAAAAGCTTTGTTTTAATGAAAACACTCATTTTAAGATTTGCAATTTTAATTTTGATATTAACATTTTAAAGTAATGCTTTCTTCATATTTTTCCTACCGGTCTTTAATGTCAATTTAACATTACAGAGACATTCAGCTCTTTCAAGTATTTGTTTAACTTACCCTGAGTTCCATTTTGTTCCATGGTTGTTTTTGCATGTTAATACTGTAAATTTTTGCTTTCCTTACTGCCCGCACATAAGCTTCATGGCCTTGTCTAAAGTATATGATCTTAAAAAAACAAAAAAGAAGTTAATTTTACTTTAGTGATAGTTCTCTTCCTGTTTACGCTAAAATTTCTACAAACACATCAGGCATTATCCCTTTCAGACCATATTGGACACTTCTCTATTTCATCATAATGCACTCTTCTTCTTAAAAATATTTGTATCAGCCCCCAAAGTGGCACCTATGTGCTTTCAAGGTTGGGATCACTAAGAAGTGTGCAGGTTTCTCTGAAGATGCACAATCGATTCTTCCTGCTACTCCTAAGTTACACGCACACAGACAGAGATATAGGCCAGCTGTCTGTAAACCTGCAACCTCTGATTGCCCGAGAAAATTAAAAAAAAGTTATCAAAACTCAGCCTTTCTTATCATAGAATCATAGAAAGGTCTGGGTTGGAAGGGCCCCCAAGGATCAGAATTCCACCCCCCCTGCCACAGGCAGGGCCACCAACCTCCAGGCCTGGATCTACACAAGGTTGCCCAGGGCCCCGTCCGACCTGGCCTTGAACACCTCCAGGCATGGGGCATCCACCCCCTCTCTAGGCAAGTGATTGGATCTTGAGCGTGATTGGTGGAAAATATTGGTAGATGTAACAGCCCTGACCAGAAGCAGCTTGTCAGCCTAGGTGGGAATTTCAGAATTGCTACACTCTTTACCTCGTCTCCCATCTGGGGGACAAAAGGCGAGCGGCGGGGTATAGTGTCCAAGATCCACTGTGGGGCAAGCCACTCTTCACTGGGTTCGCCTTCCATTGAAAGCAGTCCACTTGGCTTCTGAAAGACGTTACATGGCATTTAGAACACAAGCTGTCATTACTATGGCAGAACATAGGAAAAACTGATCATACAGCAGTTACTAAAGATAACCAGATATAAGGCAAAGCAATCTCTGGAACACGAACCTTCCAAAACCCACAACTAAATAGTAGGGAATAAGACACGCTCGTTATAAATATAATAGAAGACTGACATGTTCACAAATAAAGAGATTACATTTCTTTAGAAATATTTTAAACATCTCGTTTAAAAAATACTAGGAAAAAGAAATCTGTCAATGAGATACTATACAGATGCATTATAATTTTACAACAAAACCACCTTGGAGTAAATCTAACTGCAGTGAAGAGCATAAATCTGGGAGAAAACATGTCACCTGTACTGGAGAACTACCTGCATGGAACATGGAAGTACATCTATGTCACCCAGCAGTAAAACAAACAAAAAAATTACCACTGGTACCACAATCCCTGTGCTATCTCTAGGTTCCTTCTTACTATATACTTGTTTGTCAAAAACTTTACTTTGAAAACAATCACCCAGAAAAATAAAATATTCCTAAATAAAAAGACACCAAAAAATTAAAAATGCTGACCTTTTTCCTAGGCTGTTTAAGTTTCCTTCGTTTTGGCTCCAGTCCTTTTGTTCCCTTCATATTTTCATCTTCAGAACTACTACAGATTTTCCGAGCTGCCTGCCTGGTTTGTCTCTTTGGAGGCTGGAGATTAATTCCAGCATCTGCTGTCCAGTCAGAATATTCACTTGATGAATCACTGTAGATAATAAAAAGTTGTAAGAAAGAAAACAGCACTTCAGTTTTCACACAACAGAGTGAAAGGTCCAAACATCTGACCTGCTCTTACGGTTATGTGGAACAGATGTCAGGATTAGCCCAAAATTTCATTCTTATGTGAATGGAAGGAACAGCTAAGTGCCCTTTAATTTGCGTCTTTTAGCAAATTATTTTATCAATTGCAAACTCACCGTAAACTACAGCTACGGCTGATACCTATTTTCCCACTAATTATCTCACTGATTCACAGACTAACTTCATAAGAACTGACTGCACAAAATGTATAAAAAATTTAGAAAACTAGCGCACTCTTCTAAAAATACTGTTCTAACTTCTTTAATATCCAAAGAAGGCGCATCCAGTATTTATATTAGCTCATGGCCCTTCCAGCCATAAAAGCATAACATTAAGAATGAGGAAAGAGACTGCAGAAACTGTACACAAATACATACTGACAACAGAAAAATTAGGAAATACTGAACAGAAGATAGGTATGAGCTTCTAGCAATATTTCTATCGCATATGACTAACTGGCATTGATTTTTTTTTTTTCAAGCAGTTCTTAATTAAAGACAGCATTTTCTTACAAATGGTCTTTCAAAATTGCTCTTAACTTTGGGAAAAAAACCAAAACAAACAAAAAACCACAACAAACAAACACCAAACAAAAAACCTCAACCACAACCCAGGAAAAAAAATCAACAATATAAAATGTTTCATGAAGAACTGGAAAAGAAGAATCCATCTTCAAAATTAAGAATTTTTGACACTGGTTTTCTGTTAAATACCGTTATAGAAACTTCTACAATTACTTAGTCACTCAAATACTCAAGTATTTGTCTGTTCACAGACTCCACAAATTTTGTTGGTTACCATTTTAAACTACTTAAGTGAAACATTCTGCTTCAATCTGTCACAAGGTGTAACAAATCTGTACTGACTTGTACCATAGTACCACAATACGAACTGTCTTACCTAAATTATATAATAAACTACCACTAATAATGAAAAGAGCAGCAAAGCTACCTGGAACTGCTTTCACTTTGCCATGCTGCCGCAGGGTCATCCACAGACGCATCACTTGTGCCAACAGTCTCATCTTCCTGTATTAAAACCAAAAGGTTTCACTTTGGGGGCGAGTTTAAAATGTATAATTTTTGTTTGCAAGCAGGTTGTGTGACTTGTCTCACCTGAGGAAAGCTTTGAATTTAAGGACTGGTTTAGCTTTAAAGTAAATCCACAGTTTCTTTCTGTATCTTAATTAATATTATACTATGTGCTTATATAAACCCTATAGAAACAGATGAGAATTTTAATGGTATTAGAACCACAGAATGAGTTTGATTTAAGCGTCTGATTCATAACTGTTAGTGTCAAGTGACCAGTTTTATAGCTATTCTGTATGTTCAATGCATTTCCAAAGTGACAACGTTCATGTCACATTAAGGACATGCATCCTTAATGAGAACAAGTTATATTTAATCTGATATATTTTAAGTTCTTCCCTTGCCAATATCCATGATTTATACCAATACTCGATCTCTTTAAACAGCAGCCTACAGATGTAGATGAAATCAAAGTGCTGAGTATGACCTAGAATATATGTGCTGTACGAAATCCCAGAATAGCAACTGGTTTAACTCAACCCAGTTAAATTTACTTGAAAATGTTTCAGATCTCCAAAAATACCCAACCTGTTTTAAGCTAGTTTTGAATACTGTACTGGCATTGAGGGAAATGATCCTTCGCTCTCCAAGATCAACATACTCCAGTAACACCACAGCTCCAAAAAGCTCAATGATTTGAGTGTTTCTTCCTACGTGGAGAAACCTGGAGCCTGAAGGGTAACAGTGCTCTCAGCACATCTGTTGTCAAACCACGCTATTTGTGAACAGGGAACCCATTGAGAGAATCGCTTGACGTGTCAGACCTCTGAGGAGCTGTCTGATTCCTCCCGCGCACGTGCGTTTTGACTCGCTCCTTGCTGACTGTGTTCTATCGTGGAGCGCGTTTGGTAGGCGTGCTGGCGTTTGCGTTGGTTCCTTCTCAAAGACCTTCCACTTCCTGGTTGGTAATCATTCTTTTATCATGGGACAGGAGGGACAAAAAGAAAAAGATCAGTGATTTAATAATGAATTACACAGTTAAAAGATGCCCTGTTAAAGTGACCATATGTCGTATCCCATTTACAAATGACAACGAGGAAATCTAGAGTTAGAATCAAGATCTTTTACACACTTGTGGTTCATTTCATGTGTGTTTTTTTGGTTCAATATCAATTCTACTTTTTAAAGTAGGAGTCCTTAGAAAGGAAGTTGCAGAGAAATAGAGTTTTTTCGAAAAAGTACATACAGTCTCTGGATACGATAAAAGCTGCCCACTTAAAAAGGTGTGGCACCTTTAATATTTCTCCTAGATTCCACAAACGAACACCCACTGTGGCTCTGCTCTTTTCCGTTCCCAGCATCTTCCTACTACTGAAGGCTTAAGGATCAAGATTTACCACTGCTATTTGCATATTAAAGACAAACAAATTACAGTTACAGAAGGAAGAGACAGAGCCAGAGAAGCAATTAGTACTATTGATCTTCTACATCATTTAATAAAGTTGAGTTTGGGTTTTTGGTTTGTCTATTTTTTTTCCCCTCAGTGCTCAGAACTGCTTCACGCCCAGGCTCTCTTGCCCGGTGAATTAACTCACCCGTTGTAAGGTGTGGGACGGTTTTCTCTTCTTTTCAACAGTGTATAAATTAATTTCGATTTCACCTTTGGCAGCTCGACATTCTTCTTGGACCCTAATTACACATAGGAAATATCCATTTTATTCAATAAATCATCATATAGCTTGACAGTCTCACTATAATACATATTAAAATACTTCTGATTCCCTTGCTATGAGAAATCTGTGCACAAGTTCTCCTAGCAGCATCCACACAGACTTCGCTCCCGGAATCACAAATTAAGGAAGCAAACTTGCTAGCTGAGCATGCATAATTCTTTTGAAGAAAATTGAAATGTATTAAAATTACTTTTGTGAGTTTTTAAAATAAATCTTCAGGAAAATGTGGTATTTGAACTACTGAAGAAAGATTCAATTGTGAAGAGAATGAATTACTATTCTCAACTCTCCAGCAGAGAGATCCCAATACCTGACTTTCAAACCAAACAAACCAACCAAAAACAAAAAAAAACCAAACCCAATACATTTCTGTGTAGGTCCAGGCCTGGAGGTTGGTGGCCCTGCCTGTGGCAGGGGGGTTGGAACTCTGTGATCCTTGGGGTCCCTTCCAACCCAGACCCTTCTATGATTCTATGTTTTCTGAAAAATTGTTTTTAAAAACTCGTAACAGGACATAAAACATTATACCCTTGAATCTTTTTTTACCCTGTCTCTCTTAGCATCTTACTTGCTGATGCCTGGCGGAAGCTCGTTCACCACCACTCTCCTGCTCCACGCCATGAGATCTCTCTCCGTTGCCATTTGGCTTCGGGGAGCATTGTGATGCATCTGCCGGACCCCTTCGATCTGACCGCTTCTCCGGAGACCAACGTTTGGTGGAGACGTGACATCCAAACCTGGACTTCGAAGAGCTAAGGAAGAGAAAGATTTTTCTTCATTTCTACGAAGCATCAATAAAATCTAGAATTTAAAGCTTAAGGACTGCACGGAGATTCTTTTGGGACAATAAACAACACCTGTGTTAAGTGGCTTTGTCTTTTGCTTCAGATGAACATTTTTCTGTATTGGCCTTGGACTACTGGAGATGCACGTGGCTACTGTAACGTCACTGTGGCTTGCTGTATCTTAGAGATATCTGAGGCAAGCAAAGAATATCGTCTATGAGATGAGTTTTAAAGTCACTTAAGTGATCTTCAAATCAAAGCCTTGCCAATTGCTTAAAGGCTCTGAAATCATGAATCTTGAATTCTACGGCACAAGAAGAGACGAGGTTGACATGTAAAATAACAGACTGCCGCAAGGTTTAACGTTTCTGCTGTACCTCCATTTGTTCTGTATTTGCAAAGCTATTGTGCCACAGGCACCGTGCCTGCTCTGGGCTCTTCACCAGGTGGCACAACGCGGTGCTACGCTCTCAGGAGAAAACAAGACACTTTCGGTAGCAAAGCGAGACAAAAAGGCTGATAGCGGCAGAATCACTGCCAGCATTGCCTTAATTTTATCTCATCATTTGGGAACGCATCAACACAATTTCCACATGCTTAAATATGGTTAACCACATGAATATATTGAATTCATGGTTGTGCAAATCTATATAAAAATATTCAGCTAATTAAATATCAGCTACTTTATACATATTCTGATTAACCTACACAAATGGGCACTTTATGTAGCAAAGTAACTGATCGATGCAAGTTCTATAAGGTAACTACTTCAATTTCTATGCCACTTATATCTGGAAATTCCCTTTCACACAACTAGAGGGACATACAAATAAAACTGAGAACTGGGATTGCCCCCCACGTCAACCTATCACAGGGAGCAGAAATGACTTCTTGGGAGCTGAAGCTGGCTTCCAGGCCACCTTCTTGACAACACCGATTAGGTCAAAGTAAAGTGTATTTTCAGCATTTTTCACTAGTATTTTTTCTATTCCTTCTTCAATTCAAAGACAAGCAACTCCAAGAATGAGCTTTGCCAGGAAATCGAATTCAAACACGTGCAATCAGTCATTTAACCTAGAGCTAATTTATTAGTGGATGTAAATTTTTTAGAAGCTCAGGATGACTCGCAGCACAAGTCCTCAGCATCTGCTCTGTGGTACCAACTGCACTGTCAGCTGCCTCACAGTCAGCTGCTCACATCTGATTGAGTTTGGTTTAAATTTTTAATCACTTTGTGTATGAAAAATAAAATCACAGTAGCAGAACACTTACCAGGAGAATAATCTCAGGCTTTCTAAGGAAACACTAAGACAGAGCAGACATGTTTATTTTATAAACACTGATGCTCAGCCTTAGCATTTATGCTGCAACAGGAAGCCATTAGGCTGTCACAACATTGTATTCCATTGACATTCTCTAATTATATGCTGTTATCTTGACATTACGCAGTTACAAAGTACCATCTCTGCAGTGACTGACATCAGGACAATACAGGGAACCTTAGGTTTATTTTTTAGGAAAGGTTTAGAACAGGAATAATTACAGCCTAATAGTTGTAGGTAATCAGATACGGCCCAGTTAGATCACTGTGTGCCCTCAGCTGCACCCTGAAGTCCTCTGCTAGCACCAGCAGAAGGTCCAGCTGCTCCACACAGGTTAACAACGTGTACAAGAACAAGAGAGAAAAGCTTCCTCAAAGGCAGAGTCTCAGAACTTACGTTAACAGATTTTGATTGGTCCCTGCTGCGCTTTGGGAAAAGAAATGACGGAGGGAACGAAGGGACACTTACCTCCATTAACCGAGTGGGACCTATTGAGCGGAGGGTTTGGAAGGGTTTCTCCTTCATTAATTAGTCTCAGATCTTGTTCCCTCTGTAGCTCTCTGATCATTCCATCAAGGATACTCTCATCGTGGTCATTAGTTTGCTGCCCGATGACTTGTTCAACTACTTCACCATCACCTTAAACAGAACAAAGCCACAACTGCTTATAAAATGATTAATTTATGTTTTACTGAACACCACAGAAACAACCAAATTTAAAACTGTGCACAGTTATCTGTCTGCTCTGCAAAACATCTGATCACCAGCTGGCCTTCTGCTGTCATGTAATAAATGGAGGCAAAGTATAAAAGAGAAGTTACAATAAAAACCTAAAATTACAGACCACAGATAAAATATAAACACAGACCCTTAGAAACAGCAGAAAGAAATTATGCTCAATAGGTAATAATGGAGGATCTCTTCTGGAGATCAGCATTTTGCAAAAGTTGGTATCTACAAGAAAAAAAAACCTGTTTTAAAAAAACAAAAGCTATTTTCCAATGTCTGTCTTGGCCTCCTGCTTCCTTACTCACATCCACAGTTACACTGAGGTTAACGGGACAATTCTTTAAGCACGCTGCCTCGTACCTGGTAGAAATCCCTGGAGTTTGGAATACTGCTGTCTCCTCATCTTGCCTCCAGGCAAGTTGATTCCATACGCTTCCTTTATGCCACAAAGCCACCCTCTTCTACCCCTACACTGAATTTAAACCCCTAGGTTCAGAAGATCACTGAAATAACTAATTCTTACAGTACCATCCTACTGAGCCAGTGCTCAACACCGTGCAATACATGTATTATGCACGAGTTTCAGACAGCATACCATTAGCTACATATCCCAGCTGAGGAATAAGTTGTTCGTCCTTGCAATTTTCCCTCCCTGGTACCAGCCGCTGGAATCTTGTGGGATGAGGGTTTCCATCAACATCCACCAAGAACGGAGGAGGCATTAGATGTGGAGCCTGTTGAGTCTGTTCATCCAACACATAGTTATTTGCATCACGGATCAGTGGTCGGTAATCCGTATGGAAGAACATCTGATCTGGAATCTGCAAGAGAAGCAATTCAGTAAATAAATCAACGGCCATTTGCAGCTGCCTTGCTATGGAATGGCTCCCATGCCCATAAACCACAACTCCTACACTTAGGACCAGCAGAAGAAATGTTATGACAGAGAACAGATTCCTACCACAAATGTGGTTTATTATCAAGGCCTGATTCAATAGTAAATAGTAAAACTTCAACAGTAAAATACGCCAACAGAGGTGAGTAGATAGAAGTTAAAGCTTTGCTCCCCTGTCTAGAGATCTTCTTGTCTAAATCTTTTTGATTTAGGTAAACATCAACGGCTTCATGATCTAATCACTATTTTGTCTAGGGCAGAGCGAGGGAATAAACTGTAACACAAATACTTCTAAGATAAAACCTTTTCGAGACACAAAAGAGTTTAAAATTCATTCAACCCACCTTTTCATAATATTTATTGCATCCAAAACCAAATAGGAGCAGATGTCCATGTGAGTCTGTGCAGGCAAAATGCTGTCCATCTGGTGAGAACTTGCAGTCAAAGACAGCTCCGTGGCCTTGGCCCTCAATCTGTACAGAAGCACAGAGCACTCCTTTCACAATCGTGCGTTCTCCAGAAGAGCATTTTTACAAAAACTTCACCTATGCTCCAACAAGCATTTAATCCTCGTTCTGTGTAATTTCTCATCTCGCGCAAGACTGATTTAACACTTTTTTTTTTTCCACTTAGTTATTAAAGCTAAACTGAACAATGCAGTAAAACCTTGCATTTTCTCTTTGTCCTGAAATTTCAGTACAACTTTTAATCTATGTTCTGAAACAACTACCTAGAAGTCCACATTTTATGCTAATGGCAGACACGGGGCAAGCCTGCACCAAAGATCTCAGACGCGTATTGGCTCCATACAAGCAGGTTCCAGAGCCCCGGGTGCCAGGAGGTGAGCTCAGGTCCCGAAGCAGTGCGGCTGCATTTGCTCAGCACTGGAACCAGACGAACGAACCTGGCGCTGGGCGCGATATGACAGACGAGGCACAGAGCTGACCGCACCGTTTCCCAGACCACGGCACTGTGCTGTGCCACACAGCCTTACTGGTTTTCATTGCTCTGCCTTGGGAGTCGCTACAATCTTTCGCATGGTATAACCGTACCCATACATATGGATAAAATTCAGATGTAACAGATCCCACGACAGACTTGCTGCTTCACAACGTGCAAAAACATGCTTTGGTATGGCTTCCTGAAGAGTACGGGGGTTTAGTTTGCAATATGTAGAAGTTTTCCCCTAATGCTGTTGTAACATTGGTCACAATAGGCGTATAATGAAATCTGCTTTTGCCTCGGGAGCAGTTTCACACAAATGTGAAAAAAAACCAAACCAAACCAAAAACCCCCACCTTTCCCTGATCATTCTTACCATGTTAAAGTAATTGCGAATTTTTGTTCCTTTGTCTATATCCCAAACAAAAATATTTCCATCATGACCCGCCGAAAGTACAATCCTTTGGTCAAACGGATGGGCCTCCAGAACGAAAACTTCATCATCGTGACCCTGCAGTGAAAGCAGGGTGAAAAAAGAAAGTAACATTTCTCCATGGATTATCTCCAAACATGCTAGTTTTTCCCGTGAGGACATCTCAGCTCAGGTAGTCGCCCATGACAGCTCAGTTTATTGGATCTTAGGTGGGAACTGTGGCTGTATTTAGTCAACCCTTCTGTCAGAGGCTTGGCGTTACCACTGCCCACTTTTTAAGTACCTCGGGCTGTAGCTCAGCACAGCTGAGACGGAGAGGGACGGGGAGGAAGGAGGAATCAGCAGCGAGGACAGCTGCAACCTGCTAATCTGGACACAAACGGTGGCCTTCAAAGGGTCCCCTTGTCAGGCGGCAACCCCCAGGGTCTGGCAGCAGTTCGGTCACCAGCTCCTCTCCCCACGGTACCCACTCCTCCCAGCAAGCAGAAGGCAGCTGGCATACTTCAGGACAAAACACTCCTCCTCGGGGGGAAAAAAATCCAGCCTCAAATCAGCGTCAGAGGTAACTACAACCATTTGGGATTCCCCACTTGAATTTTACTCACAGATAAGCTATGGAGAAGCTGCCCCGTGGACGAGTTCCACACTTTGAGAAGGAAATTGTTGACTGCAGTGATGACAGTGGTGTCGTACCTATCCCAAGCCACCATAGTAACCTTCAGTTTAGTCACCTTGTCCTCCCCAGATGCTACGTTGTTTCTAAGGAAATCAATAATTTAAAGAAGAAATAAATCAGTAACTACACACAGAAACGCTTAACAGCAGTAATTAGTAGGAAATTAGGGAGAGCATGGCTGCCAGCACTGCGACTCCTGGCTAACGCAGGAGAATGGGGGGGGGTGTGGGGGTGTGCTTCTGCAGGGGTAAAAACTGGGTACAGAAAACATTCAGTACCACTAAGATTTGTAGAGTTTTTATTTTCTTAAAAAGAACAAGTTTCTCTTCTGTTGTTCTTAAGCGATCATTCTCGCCTCCCCAATTCTTTCTTTCAAGCTATTCAGTTCTACTTTTTTCCTACAAGGCATTTTTCTTATCAGTCATCCATGTGAGTAAACTCTATAATGAGCAAGAACTTGCTAAATAAATGCAAATCATACTTCGACAGCTAACTTATTAAAAACGTAACCATATGAAATATAAAGAATTCTGCAAAGCAAAATGCCTCACGGATTTTTCCATTTCCGCTTTTTGTTACTGTGCATGTTCAATGACAAGGCCACTTACAGAAGTCGCTTGAGGATCTCAAAAAGAAAAACCCAAACCCTAATTGAACCTGAGAACCAAATCACCATATCTCACCTCTTACTTGAAAACTTAAGGAAAAATACAGCGTTAAGGAACATGCTGGAGATACATATTAGCACATCATCATATGATCAATGAGGTTTGACTTAAACCTTTTTCTGTGAGGTGAGCTCTGTTTGACATTCTTACTTCGTATGTAAAATACTCAACATTCCCCAACCATTAGAGCAGGGAACTACCAATGTATTAATATTTTCTTTTGGGGGCTAATTAACTGTGTAATTTAACAGACAGAGCTGTGGCATTTTCAATACACAAAAAACATGCACTGAAATTAACTCAAAATGGAAGTAAATAAAGAGTCTTCAATATGATGGAGGATTTTTTTTTCATGTGTAAACGTGGCTAGGAAGTGTGTTCTGGTTTGGTTTGGTTTACCCTGTCATTTTAGTAGCCATATCCAGGACCACACTCTTCCAATCTTGCTGCTGATAGTGCCATACTCTTGCTGTTCCATCTCTGCTTCCGCTGACAAATCTTAAGCTATTGGGGGGGTGAAAGAAAAAAATAAAAAAAAAGTCATGAAATTCTGAATAAAGACAAGTCACTGCTGCTTTTGGTTTAATACCCACAAGCCCATTGCAGGATCTTATTTTCTCGCTACTTAGGAGCTTCGCTACGGAGTTTTCCAAGACTGGGCATGCTAAATCCTGCGGCAAGAACATTCAGGAGCTTGGCAGAGGACTGGCATCCACCTTAGGAAAGGTCACTACGAGCACTGACTTTTACGCTACTCTGCAACAAACATGCGCACACACACGTACACGGGTATGTACGTACTTGGAAGTGTGTATTTGTCTATATGTACTTGTCTTACTCTATATACGCCCACACGTAGGCGTGTTTAACAACTCATAAAATATCCATGAACCACTGCCACGGGAAACAGGCAGCTACCGAATGCTAGCAAGCCAAGAGCACACCCATTCACCCCAGCTCAGAAGCTAGAACGTATTTCATCTTTTTTCAACACTTATTCTTTATATTGTTTGTGCATCTCTGATCTAGAGAATGTAATCAAAAGACAGTGAGGTTACAATTTTCGTATCAGACATTGTAGGGTACAAAAGAGTTTATATCCCACAACATTAATTACATTTGGTTACAGCTAGCAGATGGCCTTGGAATGACTTCAATGTCGTAATTCATACAAGCTGCACATTCCCTTTTTAATGACATCAGCAAATCCCTTGAGCAGTTCACAGCGGCAGCAAAGAAAAAGAAACTGCATGCCAGGAGTCTAGCATAAATTATAATACATTAACTCAGGGAGAGGGTGCAGACAGGGAAGGGAAATACCCAAGTCAAATGCAAGTAGGTAGCCCTGCCTGTGAAGTTGAACACGAGTATTTTCATTTTTAAACTCCTCCTTGTTTAAACAATTCAAGCATCCAGCAAATGCATTTAGCTACATCATAATGCTTTGGTTCCCAGTGTCACAGAAATCATTTTTGCTGAGAAATTTGAAAGAAGCTCAAGATATACTTTTCCACAGGACAGCCAACACCTTTAAAAGTATATTCTGTTTATATACGGAATTACAGCCAAAAGGCAAGCCTGTTCAATTTTATTCTGGTGTTTGTTTCACCTCTTCTGTTCCCCTGATCTAAATTTTTTCATCATGATGAAACAGCGTTTAAAAACGCTGTGACGTTTATTTTATCCTTACTTCTTTATATTGAAATAAAAAGGAAGTTATCACTTTTCCACTAAAAGCATCACCGCAGCGTACGGGGACGGTTTTCAGTGACTACCTGACCTGATACCCGCAGCGAGACCTGTGCTCTGCCGTTGCTTAGAAGGAAGCAGCACACTCCCACATAATTTTACACGGCAAAGATCTCCGAGCACAGGTGCAGTTCCACTGGCAAAGCTGCAGTTTTGCTTGGAAGGCTCCTGCTTGCACACACCCCTTAAACCTCCTGCCAGGCAAAATAAGGAATATGAGCAAAAGCTGGCAAAAAACCATCGACATGAAGATGTCGATCACTAATGAGAGGTTGTCACGCCACGCTCCAACACGGCTGTGCTGCAGAAGTTTGACACACAGACATGCCTATAGGCACCTTTATACATTTTTGCATGAGCATCCTGACTTTAACTGCTATATAAGAGACAGCATCCTGACTGAGCACAGGTTTAAAAACTGAAAGCTCTGCAGGTTGGAATGGTTGACTCCATAAATCCTAAGACCACAGGATAACTGTTATCATCTAAACTAACTGGAAATTCATATATTTGCCTAGAAATTCACCTATTTGCCAGGTATGTCATCAGAGATAAGTAAATTAATATGAATTACAAAGACAAGCAATGAAATGATCATGGAGACCCAAAGGTCTTAAGATTGTGCCTCTGTAACCGGTTCTGGACAGGCGGCAGCCACCAAGGACTGCGAGGTCAGAGAGTAGCGATGTGCGAGTAACGGCCCCATGTCCCCAGTTCCACAGGCTGGTGAAAGTAAGGACCGTAGTTCATCATTAGTCACATCAACGAACACGGATTCCCACTGTCTTCACTCCAGGAATTGTTAAGATTAGCCCATTTACTGTCACACTTGGTGACGTTAAGCTATCCAGACGTACCGGTGACTCAGTGAAGACTAAAGATCGCAGGTTGCAAGGAGACACCACAAAAACGTGGTAGGACACTACTGGAGGATTACATAAAGCATCCAAATCCTTGGGGAAAGCCAAGCAATTGTAATGAGAAGAACGCGTGTAAAGGAAAGTTTTAATCTCAAATGGTGACAAATTAAGCAGGGGAATTTCATCTACTAAGTAGGCTGGATCCGGATTTGGGATGTGAGGATCAACTGCACCTTCACGGCCCATTGAAGAGCTGTTCTTTGCTTATTCATCCTTGGAAATAAATTTTTGGGGGTTGCTTTTTTCTGGCAATTTCAGAGTTACAAAAATACAAGATGAGGGATGAGAGCCTGGTTTTTCATCATATCACATTTATCACTCTAGAACCTCATAGAAGTTGAGCTCTTATGAATTGTGAGTGTTTATGAAAACACTCTTCCCATATTTTTCAGAACTCTGAGCACCAGAAGAGACAACTTGGTTACTCAATGTGCCCAGAGAGGGACTGGCAGAAGAAATCATTCCCCAAGGAATGACATGAGACAGATAGTAAAGGGGGGATGGCCTTATCTTTCAGCAACATATCAGCAATGTCATATTATCTGGAAAAATAATTTTCAAATTATGCTAATCATTGTTTGCTTTCTGGTCCCCAGCTGGTATAAATGATACAGATAACGTATGCAAGAGAAGTAAATTTTAAGAAAAAACCAAACATATAGATAATCTATCAACAGTACTACCAGCTTCAAGATGATTCTCATACAGATCATAAATAAGAGCCTAGTGAAGTAATGAAAAAAAACCCAAGATAAAAGGTAGTTCTACAGTTCTTTGTTCTCATTATGCATGATAGTCATCACTTAGATGCCATTATTTCCTTGATTTTCTTCCATTTCACTTCTGACAACACACTAAGTCTCATTTCCCCTTTCATGTTTATCTTCCTTTCATAAACGACGGCCCAGACGCTAACCTGAGAGCATACCTCTTTGGAAGTGAGAGCGCCGCATTTCCGCACTGCTTGCTACAGAGAGGACAGGGCAAGAACCGTCAATAAAGAAGCAAAGTGGCCTCCTTATCTCTGCCCCAGTACAGAAAAAGGGAAATACATCTCCTTTGAATGCAACAGCTACCGAAAGTACTACTCTCAGCGCTAGCTTGGCATCCCCTTGGCCTCCACCTCGGCCACAAGCAGTGGCTCTGGCAAGCAGACGCGTGGTGCGGTCACCATGCTGCTCCTCCGCTTCCCGCAGCTCCAGGAAAAAGCACGCCCAGGAGTCACCGACTCAAACAAGAGCCATGCAGATAAATAAATACGTATATGTGCTTATTTTTTTCATCTTGCTCAAGCAGGACTGAAATTACAAAGCCAACAAGCTTTCTTCCCCCCACGTTTAACCTGATATTCTAGTTAAGAAAAACTTAGAAAGAAAAGGAATTGAACAACCAAATCCCTGATGCCACTAGAAGCAATGAATGCCCTCTGACGTTGTTACCACCTTCCCAGGTAAAAGCGCCTTGCAAGGGAGGCTCCTTTAACGAAGATCCGACCAGAGCTCCTTGCAGGCTTACTTGCCTTACAACATCTGTGTATGTGTAACAGTTCTAACTTTGGCTTAGAACTACACTTATTATAATGCTCTTACTCCAGAAGCAAGCCCTTCCGTACTTAACAAGGCTAACTATGAAGTAAGTCGCTCTTACACGGAAAGGAAACAAAATTTGGTTTCCAATTTGCTCAGTTTAAAAGAAACACAAAGCAAAAGCACAGTTACAGACCATTTTTGTTGTTATAGCAGAGGACAGCAACTCGCAGCTCGTGGATATGACGCACATCTTGCAATACGTTTTAAATAACTTGTCTATGATTAATCAGAGCTCATGTGCAGTCTTCCTGTTGCACCGAATTTTCTCTGCAAAGTTATCTGGAAAATTAAATACCATAATTCTAATGTAAAAATCCCAGGGCAGCCACTCACCTGTCGCCATTGTTACAGAACTGGACCGCAACCACTTTGTCCTAAACAGGAGAGAGGGGAAAAAATAGTAGTAAGTGCTTTGTAAGCTGAAACACTCGTCCAAAAAGATCTTGATGATGAGCTTCTATTCAACAAATTGCATGCTCCCATACATTTCCTGTAAGGTACTATTTTACGAATTCTAGAACAGAAAAGTCATATTTGAAGTTCAAACTTCCCCAGACACATCGTGTTGGATTAGTAAACTTCAGAGAGGTGATGGTTTCGTGTTGCTCCAGAAGTAGCTCGGAGAGAGGAAGGATTTCCTTCTCGGTCTCCCCAGCACTTGGAGGTTCAGGAGGAAGAAGCTGCAGCAGCTCCCCTCTTGCCCGAGCGCAGCCTTCCCGCACAGGGCCACGGGATCACCCACACCCTGGGGCAAGCTCCCTGGGAAACCGTGCGCCTTCCACGCTCCACGGCATCGGCAGGAATAAGGTATCCCGGAGCCCACCAGGCCTAGTAGGTTCAGCACTCCACAAGATGGAGAAAGAGCGACGTAACCAAATAAATGATCACGGCAGGTTTGCAATTTTTAGATCTAACATTAAAATTCATCAAAATATTTCATTTTACAAAAAACACATTACTTGGCTTTATTTCCACTTTTAAATTGTTGAGAAACAGATACTAAGTAACAGACTTGATTTTCCCCTTTTACTCTGCTGAATACTTGTGTTGGCCACATGTACTTGCTCTCTTTACTCCCACTGACATCTCCAGCTCCTGATAACCAAGTGTCAAATTCGGGATTTATTTAGGGGCAGGCTGACAGCAGCCTGTGGTATTAAGAAGAGTAGACCTTCCAAAATCAAAGGAATTACAGTTTATTCCAAACCTGAGCTGCCGAATATAGAAAATGTTTTTTTCTTTTGTGAGCAAAACACTTGTTAGATTTGTTGGCCTGGAGCTCTGAGACTTAAATGTGAGATCCGTGACTCGCACTGAAGTTCAGTGAATCAATTTAGATCTCAGCCTTAATCCATAAAATATTGTTAAGGTGCGCAGCTGAGCTATTAAGGTTCAAAGATAAATGCTCCAAACTCCTCACAAGTGACAGCCCTATCAGTGTTGCTATAAGCTTGCCTTTCGGATACATTGTTTACTGTGCACGTAATAAATAATGCAATCATCACCTGAATGAAGAAAGGTTTGATACTGATTTAGTGATGCTTCTTTATTGGGTTTCATTAAAACTGTGACATTTAACAGTGTTAATAAAAGCTATCAAGACTCCAACTTGAAAACTAACATTGAAAGTCATCATACAAATATTTAAAATAGGTTGAATTTTTATGAGAACCCTTCTGCATTACCTGAGAAAGGATGCTTTTAAGCTTGCTTTATTTTCTAAATGAAATTACTATCGTGATCCAAAGTTTGATGGCACACTCTAAACCCAAAATTACTTCATTATTTCTTTTTATGTGGATTTGTGGTAGTAACTAAAGTTAAATATTCAACATCAAATTTAACAGGAAAAATGACATCGTGCATGAAAATTGCTTTAATTCCTCATTCCAACAGACTTTCTTCAAGAATATGGGAAAATCACCTCATCCTTCAGTTTCTTGAGATATTTTGCACACATCTCCTGCCTCAGAGGAATTTAAAAATAAACATACCACAAATTTCCAGGCATTTAAATACCACACTCTTGAGAGCCAACTAACCTCTAAAGATGGAAAATAAGTCAAATAAGATGCACAAAACCTGAAGTAAGGTACAGCGGGGAACAAAAAGATTTGCTTTCTGATTTGTCTCTTACCGTATGTGATTCTAACTCAGCCATTTTCTCCGGAGATTCCGAGCCCAAATAATAAATTCTTATCACGTGGTCAGTACTGCCCGTTGCAATGAACATGCCACCTAAGACAGACAAGGGTTTTCTGTGAGAACAGAAGCCATCCAAGGAACAACTAATTTTAATTGCTGCTTTACTGTCAAAGCAGCAAACTACAGTTTTAAACAGAAAATTTCTATGGAATCAAAACATACGTCTTGAACAAAGTTAACTCTGACTTCTGCTTTGATCTGTATTTTCTCAGACTGTATCAGCCTTTGCATAACTATGACCTCTACAGTATTTTCCAGCCGCAAACCTTTCTGACCAAAGGCAAAGAATATTGCAAGTTAAAACATTCATCCAACAAACTCTTCTGCTTTCCCTCTGAAATTACCACCGCGCTCTCCATCAGCCTATGTGGAAAACAACATGGGGAACGGTTTCATATTCTTACTGGCAATTATCAAAGAAAATCCTTAAGCGCAGGCTCAATATCTATTTGAAGCACGTCAGAGAAATTATTGCTGAACGGGGAGTCAGTGATTAAGCTCCTTTCTTGTAATGTTTGTTTGTTCTGTTTACCATGTTGCACAAAAAGGTCACTGCTGTGTAGTTTATGGCATTGAAATGGTTTTAGTTATTTCAGAGTTTCTGGTTTCAAAAAAGGGATGTGAGCGAGATTCACATGGCTGTAGAATAGCTCTCAATTTCAGACAGAAAAAAAATAATGAAGAATTACATAATTTTGCTTGTAAAGATCACTATTTTTGAGAATTCAAAGCTGCAACAAAGGATATGGGTTGATATTTTCAAACACATTGACTTGATCCTTCTAGAACTTAGCCAAAGTTAGCAAAAGTGTAACCTCAGAACAGAGGCCTGCCTGCCAGATTTCAAGAACTTCTCACTCAAAAACCTAACAAGATAAAAGCTTAAAGGGATGTTTCAAAGAAAAAAAAAGCTCTAATGTACAAAACAACAGACTGAAAGCATAGCCTTCCTTGGAAGTGGTCAAGACATTTTAGCTTAAATTATAGAAAGAAGGGGAGGGGGGGGGGGGGCGGGAAGAGAGAGAAAAAGCAGCTTAGCATGGAAAATTTCAAACCACCACAATTTGACAGTGCTATAATTAACTGAAAAAGGTTTTAATACCATTTATATTTAAAAAGAAGTAACAGTCCTGTAATCAAAGGAATTATAGTTCATAAAGGACTTTCAGCTACCTTACAACGCATACGTACCAGAGCTGAAAGACGAACAAGATATCTGAACACCAGGCCTAGACCTCTCTGCAAATTTTACGGGGCGATCCCTACATGCAAGAACACAACATTTTTACTTTTCATTATTTTATTCCAACGCCATTCAGCAAGAACAGTGCACCGCAGCTCAGCAGGTTAAGGTCAATATGCTCATCCTAAATCTCTATTTCAGAATTCTCACCAAAGTTTGCTAGAACTTATTTTTCATTTTAGTCGTTTTCTTCCTTAGTTTAATAAGAAAACCATCATTTTCTAAATTGAAAAGACTACTTAATTTATTTAGCATGACACTCACCGATTCAAGTCTATTTAAAACGGAACCTGGCAAACCATTAGTCTAATAGCATTTACTCCCTATTAAGTACGGGGTTGATGCCATCTACATACATGTGTTCTTCTGATTAAAAGCAAAGAAATTCTTCTGCCTGTACGTTTTGGACAAGGATTTAGTCCCAAACATAAAAGCTGAAATTACTTCCACAAAACTGGCTTGCAAAGCACAAAACCCAGAATAATAGCCCCGATCTCTGCGTCTCTGCTGGGTTGTAACGCCACAGACCCACAACACAGATAGACCCTGCCCCACACGCTGCACTCGCGCACAGTGCGTCCACGGGAGAACATATCCCAAGAAACTTGTTTCTTGAGAAAGAACAAGCCCTTATTTAATTATCTCAACATTCCTCTCCACGCTAAAACTCAAAATAAATTCATCCTTTATTTAAGATAATTATAATTATAATTATCTGAACAGGCTTACTTAAATTTCATGGTGTTAGCATGCCACTGCCAGAAACAGATTGTTCCGTCAGCACCAGTAGAAGTGAGGTATCGTGTTGTTCCTTTCCTTGCTGGAGAGAACTAAAAATAAAGTTGTAACAGTTAAACCAGCTAATTTCTTTCTCCCATCACATGATGGAAACTTGTAAATGGATGTTGACGAGAATCTTTTTCATGAACATAATTAGCTTTCTCCCTGGGAGTACAGAGAGGAGTAAGAGGGATAAGCACGGAATCTGAACTTCCGTAAAAATAAAGCAGAGGAAATGGGAAACACCTACATTTTGACTATCAAGTCTTTGTTTCTACCACACAAAAGTTAGCAAATTGGAGAAATGAATCAAGCCTAGACCCTCTTAATGGAGCAACAAGATGAGGAAATACTTCTTTCTAGGACAGAAGTGAATCAGATGTGGTAACAAAACCAAAAATGACTCCTGCATCCAGGCCCAACGAAGCACAGTGGCACAGCAGGACTCTTCCCAAACCTCTTCTCTGCCTCTCAGGGATAGGAAAGCTTTTTATTCAAGAGGTTTTCACTTGAATTTCATAAATGCAGCAATAACTTTAATCCTCTGGCTACCTGGTAATTCAACAAAGGAATCAAACACTGTTTCCTCAAAAAGCCCTGACAGATTCTTTTGTAAATTACCAGAGTTTTACAAAAAGCTTGTGAAGAAGGTATCTGTATGTAAACAAACAATATACAAAATGCAAACCCAATATAAACAAATAATACAGAAAACATAAAATGTATTTCCAAAACAATCACCTTAAAGTAAGCAACTTGCAAGGCAGCTGAAATCAGACAAAATTGGAAGTGCAGGCAAGAGGGGGAGAAACGCGACTCTCAGGGACTACTGGCACGCTGGAGAAGACCGTGACGAAGCAAAGGCAGCGAGGCTCCAGGAGAGAGGGATTCTGAGCCAAACATCCCCACCCAGTCTCCCCTCTATGTGCATAACCTGCCAAATTGCAGGGATTGTCTTTTTTTTTACCCTGGAATTTTGTTTTATTGGAGGTTTCTGCCTGGCAGTTGTTGTTTTGGTTTGGTTTTGTTGTTTTTTTTTCAAAGCAAATAAACTGCAAATTACAAGCCATTATTGACCGTGCCACCACTACAGAACTGCGTGTTGGCAGTTTAGTCTTTTATTTTCCTGCTCCGCTGTTGCTCACTGGGCCCTTCCACACAACTGAAACTGCACGGGCACAGGCATGGGTTCTCTGCAAACTCCGCGCTGTGCCACAACATCCAGCCCGGCTCCTGTCGGTGCAGGCTCAGGTAACGAGCAAAGACGAAATGTGGAGCAAGGATTTTTAGCTTTATTCTGAAAAATAAAGGTTCTCTTTATTTATGGATCTTTTTAACCAGGGATAAATAAAGTTTTATCCCTGGTTGCTAATCCACATCTCTTATTACCATTTTAATTCAAGAGTTTAGGCAAAAACGTCTGTTCCTTACCTGTATGGAAGTAATGGAAGCTGAATGGCCCTGCAGCACTGCGACTGGGGCACAGGTTCGAAGACACCACACTCGGACTACTTTGTCACAACTGCCTGCGGCCAGCAGTGTGTTCTCGTAGTTAACGGCCATATCAGAAATTTCAGCCGAGTGTCCTCGCAACGTTGAGAGCAGGCGCCCATCATCTGTAGCCCAGATTTTGACCAAACAATCATCTGACCCCTAATGCCGGACAAAAATTTCCAAAGATTATGTAAAATCCTATGTGGTCTGTGTATGTAATACACATGTACACTGTAGATAACGAGTATCTAAAACGCCGTTGCACCAGGAACCTGCCAGAAGAACAGCTTCAGTGGGATTCCACAGAGGCACAACTATCCGAGTTTGGGGATCAGCTCGTGGGGCCAAGGATTTAGAGATTTATAAAACAGAAGCCACTGTCTTATGTTTCATACGAAGCTATGATTAGCACTGCTAACGTAACTCCTCTCAGTACAGTTCGGCAATAATTAAGGTAAATTTAAGAAGATAAAATATTTCATTACATACTATCAACAGTCATATGTATCTGTGTGAGCCAGATCAAAACAGTAATAAAATCAAAGTGATCGTACGACTTAAGCTCTAAGGCAAAAGAGCAGTTAAGCACGTGAGGGATGTCGGAGCCCCCGCCGCGCTCCCGGAGCTGTAACGCAGCTGTACCATGAGCTTCAGTTTTGGGGAACGGAAGGAAGTTGGCCCACTGGAAGAGAGAAACCGTGCAACGCCACGTGCCACTGAAATAGGATGTCGGTGCGATTCCCGTTCAGGACAGGATACAATTCAAAACCATATCCAACACAGGTGACTCTGAAATACTTTTACTTATAGTGGCAGCTACATAATTGCATATTCAATCCCAGCAGCAGCAAGACTTTTTAGACAGTTCAGACCTTTCCACTATTCAGATACTATAAAGAATACTAATACTAGTGGCTAGGATTGCCACTATCTATTCAGAAACATAACAAAAACTACCTGCAATATCAACATCATTAAATCACATTTTATTAACTGCAGCTAAATTTGAACACAAATCACCTTCCGTTCTTCATATAACTGCAGCAGAGAAAGGTTTCTTTATGGTGTAAACAAAAACGGAAAGGCCCTAACTACGACCGTAACAACATCTCTGTTTGACCAATTTATAATGGGTGGAGAAGCCAGCAACAACACAAAGACAACAATTACCCTGCCAGGTAATCTGTTTCTAAACAGCTATTGATAAGAGACAAGGGCAAAGACAAGACAAAACAGGGATTAACTTTAACAGTTAAATTATTAAATTGAAGAATCTGTTAATTTTTAAATACGTACAACAAAAAGCAAGGGTAGAATCACAGAAATGTATGTTAATATATTCTGGAAAAGACTTAAAAAATATTCATATATACACTAACATACTACAAATTCTAGAAAGAAAATTTAGTAGAGAAGTAAATTGCAGATGAAGTAATGAGGTCTTCTATTTACCATCAAGCTTTTACTGGAACGTAAGGAAAGGATTGCCAGCATTTCCAAGGTTACCGGAAGGTAAAATGTAGTTTTAAAAAAGTGGTAAGACAACCCAGCAAGCAGCATGCAAATTAATTTCAAATCCCAGAATACTGCAGGTGCCATTCAGCAAGAAAGATGACAAATAAAGAAAAATGAGCACGTGCTTCAAGTGAGAGTTGCAAGCTCTGGAGCGGAACAACCCTGCTGTAAGGTTCTACATGGGGAAGCAAATAGCTAAGTTTCAGTCTACCGGAGCTGTGAGCAATTTTAATATACCAAGTCAAGTGAAAATTAGCATAGAAAGAGATGGGTTTCCATACATTTCATAAAATTTTCTTCCTTTCTTTTTCTGGAAGGCTTGTCTGCATCTCAACCAATAACTAAGAAGCTGTTGAGGGACTCGAGAGACAGAAATCAAACCAAGCAAAGCAATCTCCCAAGAAAAGTACAATACTTAAACTTACTGTAAAAATTCTTCTCCCACTGCGATCAAAGGCTATACAATAAACAGATGATAGATGTCCCAAAATCCTCTTATGCATTTTCATGTGTTGGTAGGTGGATGTTGGGAACAGGTGGCTGAAACGTCCACATCCAGTTAATTGCCTGGCAGAAATTATATTTACTGGGAGAGAAAAACAAAACAAAAAGACAACTGAGACATGAATTTTGTCCAGAATTCAAAACAACTAAATATTAAATCAAATATAATGTTTGGTAACAGTTTTATTATTATAATCCATAAATCTGAACCTCTTCTACCTTATCAGAACATTCTGTACAGTCTTGTAACACGAAAGCCCACTCCCGACGAATCCTTTCAATACCTACCACACCACACGCTGCACCTGCTTTCTCACACAAAAATCAAAGCAAAACAAAGCGTTCCCATCACAACTAGAAGTTTTTCCAAGCATTCAATTCATGAACAGGCAACAGATACATTTATTCTATATGGAAAACTTGGTATTAATAATACATAATTTCCTTATAACAATTACAACAAATTTATTTCTTGAGTATAATAATAGTTTAAGTGGGGTTTTTTTGGTGATAAAAATCTTTCTTTGGAATGGGTTCCAGATCATATGTAATGGTCAATGGTCTTCCACATGTTCCCCACAAAACATCTCTCATTATAAGCAGCAGCAACATCATTGCATTTCTATGACAACGTAATCAAAGAATTTAAAAAAAAAAATAAATAAATGTTGCCCTAATGGAAAAAGCCTCAGTCAAAAGAATGGGAGGCACAAGAAAAAAACTGCAACCACAACAAATTATTTCACATTGCCACACCTAGGAGCTCTTACAGGAACAGCCTGAAATCTAAATGCACAAAAACGTAAAAAAAGCGCTGTTAGAGTTTCCCTGATGATAACTACGAGCCTTTCCAGCAGACAAGAAAAGGAGAAGACAGGCAGAGATGTGCTTTTGTGGGGACACACACCAAATGGAGATCAGCAAGGCGGTGGAATACAGCAAAATCCTAATCCTAATCTTGGATTTGCTGCATTATTTGAGATCATTTGGGGTATTGCATTTTACCTATCCTAATTTATACCACTTGAACTTTTGATTTTAAAGTTTTGAGACTTCTTTTCAACAGTACTTAAAGATCTAACACTCGCTATCAGTGGGTTTTGTTGAGTCCTTGCGATAGCAGGCTCCCTGAAGAAAGCCCTTATCTTCTGCACTGCACATTGAGGTAGGCAGGGCTTCACAGCACCGGCCTGAAGCTCTTCAGTGCCTTTCAGACCCTTAGTTTTAAACAGTATAGTGAACAACTTGACTCATTTTCTTAATTGTATCATCATATCCTTGCCTATCTACTCAAAAAAAGACTATGGAATATGTTTAAAAAAAAATTAAAATCCTACAAAGTCAAGAAGCATCATTTCAAAGCGCTACTAACCCACAACACATTTCTGTACCTTTGTAAGACTGAAGCATTTATACACAAGCAAAGAGATAAACGGGCAAGGAAAATAAACAGTTTCCAGATTTACAGAAAGTATTTTTGCTTCTCAGTTTTATGCTCTGAAATTTGGACTATTTCTAATCTCTCAATGCAGCTGAAACACTGCATACTAGGAGGAAAAAAAAAAACAAACAGTTGCATAAAAGGTGTAGATGCTTGCAAAAGTCATCGGGCTCCCACCATGCTCTTACCTTCAGTCAATATTTGGTTTTCAAGTCAAAACACATATTCAGCAATACTAAAAAGGCAAAATACACTAAGCCAAATTCATTACTACCCACCTACTACACAGTTGATACCTGATACTATACAGGAACTGTTAAATGGAAACTGTCTCCCCTAGCAAAGTAAAAATGAAATCTTTAACCCTTTTTCCCACCTCTTACGGGAGGGCACAGAGATCCCGTAGTGATAAAAGCTGTACAAAGGTTCTGTCAGGTGTGCCTACGCATTATTTTATTTACTATTTAAGTACGACAGCTTAAAAGCCAAGCTCTTAAAAATATTACACCTCCCTTTCCCCCACACTGTGGACAATGTTATGCCAACACAGAGATGCAGTCACTTAGCAATATGGTAATTCTGCTGTGCCTTTCAGTGCTTAAATCATTTAAATACATAATAACAGTGTATCTGCCTTTAAACAATTTCAAAGAGCTTTCAACGTTTTTTTAACCACACAAAGAACTGTGTGAATCTAAAAGGTATACGCGCATTTCAAAAATATTCCCAACAATCACAATACCTTCGGTGCACTACAGTGTTTCCCATGCAAGCCTTCTGAAAATCCACCACTGCTGTTTGGTGTAAATCACACGAAGGAAACACTAAAAGGTGTAACGAACGGTCAGGCACCCAACTCACACAACCTTTCATATGGCACCCGGCACCTAACTTTTCCAGTCGATTCCCAGACTTGCAATCAGTTCAGCTTCAGAGACTGTGGAAGTAATTTCACATTTTTCTGTGTCTATTTCCCTATTTGCACAACGGGGACAAGACTCCTCAGTCTCCCGTGGGTAATTAAAAATTAAAAAGCACCGCTTACGAAATGCTTCAATCACAAGTTTCTGAGAAACACAGAACTACTGCTGAGCACCATCTTTATCAAAGCAACAGAATCTTTGAACAAAAAGGAGCAAGTATTCAATGTATCTGATCCTCACTATAAAAATGCTCAGGATATACCAGAAATGTACGCCACGCACACAAAGCTGTGACTGAGATTTTTGTCTTCCCACTCTTTAGAAATTCTCACTGTCTTCACGGGAACTTCAAAGTAAAAACCCTTCACGAAACAAAGCAAACATCCCCAATTCCCGTTCTCATATTTTTTGGTAGAAGATTAATACACAACACCTAAACAGGGAATTACCCACACATGACAAAAAGCCCTGTGAAGTTTGCTTTCTTCAGTACAATGAAGTTATTGTACTCATAAAGCTTAAAAGCATTGAAAAAACCCGGATTCCCGCACAGAGAATTAGCAACATAGTAGCCCTAAAAACTTTTAGCAACCTGTCTAATTAAGCTGTTGTACTTCACGCCATGCTCGGCAGAATAGCTGCCAAGTCTACCCCCTCCCTATTTCCTGCTGGGAAAAAAAAACTTTCAAAACCGTACTGATGTTATTTTAGGTCAAAAGTGAGCATATCTACCCTTCTTGTTCAGAAAAGTAAGTTAATTTTGTCCACAAATGGAACGGTCGCCTTCTCGGATGAAGTTCTTCACTTCTAGCTGGTGAAATGGCTGCTGGCCAGGAGCAGAGACAGCAGCGACGCAGCCGTGAAGGTGGGCTTGTTCTCCCCCAGCCTGCGTGGGAGCCACCTGCTCCGGCCTCGGCACCAGCACAGCCGGCTCCCGGCACGCTGGGGAGACCCGGCTTACGGACGCACGCGAGTGCCTCCTCGAACTACCGACCCATAGCGCTAACCGAGGGCGACGTCGTAGAATGGGCTCGATGTGGTAAATGTTTCTCTCTCTTTCTCAGAGCTTGGTCCTTGAAGATCACACCTTGGGGAAAATTACAGTCCTTAGTGCAAGTACGGGCAGGGTTGCAGGGGGCAGAGGGGAGTCACGCACGCTGTACAGCAGTAATTCTTAAATCACAATCTATTCTAATAGAGACAACAGCACAGATGTTAAAACCCTTGCAAGAAAGCTCACCTAGGAAGGATAAAACCAAAACTCTGCAACAATAACCCACCACTGAAAACAAAAATTTTTTTTAAAAAAAAAAAATCAGGCACAACAAATTTCAAAGTTAAGTCGCAACTTCAGAAGGAATTAAAACGTTTCAGCGTGGACAAAGCCACCCAGCTGCAGTTGCTTTCAAACTGCTTGAATTCTTCCTCTCCCTGTAAACTCAATTTTTTGCAAGCATAAATAGAACACAGAATACTGGTACCAATGTTTGTTTTAAAAATAGTTTCTCTAGTATTAAGGGTGATGCCTTGACATCGTACTATTTTACCTTTTGAAACCAGCGCTGTAACTTTTGAGGACATAACATTTTACATAGCCAGGACATGTGGTGAGTAAGCTGTGGCCTCATCGTAGGGCCTGATGAAGCATGAAGCTTGGGTACCACTTGCAGTGCACAGAAGAAACACAAGGCTGGATTTCCTAAGGACACTGGGAAATAAACACAGTTGCCTCACGCATGCAAAATACCTTCTCAGAGAGTGGATGTGTGGCCACGAAGACAGCTAGACCCAGTCAAAGCAGCGAAAGAACAAAGTGTTCCAGCTTTCATAGCTGCTGACCTCACAGAACTCCTTTACAGCAGAGAAACATCATTGATTTTCTGACCTCATTCGGGCACTGCTATTTGGCAGCCCAAGGTAGCCGGATCACCTTGACTGTAAATTTCCATCCAGCTGAATCGCTTGTTCATTGAGACTGCGCCATGGACCTCCCGGTTCCAGACTTTCACTAAGTTGCCCACATAAAGCTTTTCATACTCAGGTTAAAATAGCTCAAGCAATCAACTCAAGAGGGAAAACAATCTTCTTTTTAACAAAACCCAAACAGTATTCGAAACCGGGTTTATCATATGTGAGTAACTCCCATTGCTGAGGTACTGCATGGCCACTCTTTCAATTTTCTAACTGGAAGAGCGCAAAGGGAGTCCTAAACACACCAGTACTCCAAAACCTGCAAGGAAACCGCCTAAAAGACCATCCTCACCATATTCACTGTTACCCTGTAAGGAGCAGAAAGCTATGGCCACATTTTCCTCTCCTTCCCCAGAAGATCACCACAGACCTCCAAGACCCAACACACAAACAACACATTCCCAAGAACGACTTCCACAGGTCAGCACCTTCTTGGAGACTCCCAGCCCTGCACAAACATGCTGGGAAAAGGCAACACTGATTCCCTGCTCCAGTCCCACTGTGCGCAACCTTTTCTTCGGGAGTGCAGCTCACAAGGTCCCATCCCAACCCCATCCAGACGGCAGGGCAAACCACTGCAGCTACCGACTCTGCCCTTGCCGGAGGGCAACCACAACCAACACCATTCTCGCAGCAGAAAAAACACACTTCGAGCAGCAAGCTTAAATCTTTATCACTGGAAGGGAAATAATACAGGAATACTTTTAGCTGCTAGTTCTATACCTTATTTACCTGTCTACACAGGCAATTACGTAATCATTTCATCTCACTCATGAATACACATTATTATGGGTGTCTACTACTTCAGTCCAACTACTTCAGCAAGTAATTCCAGAAAACTCCATCTGACTAAGCCAGCACAGTATGGGAATTCACAATTATGCTGAAATATTAAAGACGTTGGGTGTACTTCTTCATCTTGCATTTTAAAACAAGACACACACATGCTGTAGCGTCTGCGGCTGTCACTACTCACCAGAAAAAAAAAAATAAAAATTAAAAAATTGCACAAATATACAGAGAAGAATTTTGCGACTTCCACTTCAGGATTAACAATGGGGAATCCCAAAACCAAACTCCTGCCTCCTGTACAGCTTAAGTATAGTCAACTACTTCTTTTAATCTTTATACACATTTTCGTCTCTTACCAGTAATTTATGTATCTACACCAAGGACTGTATTCTTCCAGGAACTAATATTTACAAAAATTAATTCCTGGCTATAAAAGACCCTTTTCCATATAGCACCTTTGTATTTCTTAAAAAACAATTCACAGGAAAACACCAAAACCAACAAATCATTCTGTTCGCTAAGTCCCTAAATAATCACCGAGCAAGCAGCACAAACCTCTGTCACGATGGTATGACAAATGCTGAAGTCCAATCTGCTAGTATGGTTCATTAATAATTCTGCATATTCCAAAAACATATGGTCTGATTCTCCTCTTATGAAAGAACTGATCCAGGAGCCCTTATAGAGATACAACTATAGAAGTTGAGCGTGTGCAACAAACCTATAACCGAGGCTATTAGCAAACCATCAGCCCAGCTACTAACAATAGTAACTGCAGAACCAGCCTAAAAGAATAAATACATAGATACATACAGAAGTGACCATAATAATATAAGGAAATAGTTCTCTTTTTTTTAATGTCCACTGTATGACTCATAAATTATCTGACAAAAGCAGGAAAAGTACTAGTGCAATGGTTCCCTATGGACTAGTTCCAGGCAAATGTCCATTTCTTTTTCATACAGAAGACCCGTAATTAACTTTGCTGTTCCACCCCACTGCTGCCACACACCTTACGCAAAGTGTGCTATCGATTTCGACCACAAACAGCCCAGGCTCTGTCGCCTTCATTTCCGACAAAGATTAATTTTTAGTAATGAGAGAAAAAGTGCAGAAGCACAGAGGAACAGACAAGGTAGAAAGAGAAGACAGCCATCATCATCCCTGCGTCTCCAAAGGGATGGGAGAAACACAGGTGAAAGCGTCTCCTAACAAACCAGGAAAAGCCTATCCATTTGCACAAACACATATAAATGCAGACAAAATACCCTAATAAGAAAACAAATCATGACTGACGTGACTTATATTTATGCCTGCAAGAATCAAATTTGTTTGCTGTAAAAATGGTTAATGAAGGTTCAGACCGTACAAGGAAAATGCTTGTCAGTTTAAGCAAAACAGAGAAGCTCGTCGAGGATACGTAAGCTGCAGGCCCGCATGTATCAGAGTTTTATACAAGTTCTCTATCTAACTGCGTGGACAACTGAAACTGAAGTAACACAAACGTTGGTTTGGTGATTATTTCCGTTTTGGAGAGGGATGTTGCAAGTTGTCTGTTTTCTGTCATAATCGAACTAAAATGAATTCTTGAGTCAAAAAAGTTCTCTGGGAGCCAGGCGCTTTGTTCTGGCTAAGGCTCCTGAATGAAAAGATTCTCTACACGCTCCTGTGATCATGCCTATTCAATCTTATAAGCATATGTACATATTACATAGGTGGATCATAAAAAAAATACTCGAGCACGTTGCCCTCCAAACAGGAAGCTGACATGCAGAGCTCTTCAACGTGGCCACAATGTTTTAACACATGTACACACATTATGAAAGATCCAAGCTTGAATAATACAAAAACGGTTATTCTATTGTCAGTAATAAACCTTTTTTCAGACTAATTCAGGGTGAAATGTCAAAAAAAAGCCATTAATGCAGACCCATAGTAGTGTTTCAGTCAGTAACTTTCAGCTGGAACAGTAATAAAAATACGGAGGAGAACAAAACACCTTAGTTATGTTTCAAAACTCACCCACGTTTGGTGGTTTCCCATAATTTACAGGGAGTTCGGGAGGCCGGCCTCTGTGAAGAGCTGCAAACGCAGATCCTTTCCATAGCGTATGCCTGAAGTCTGGACGGCAAGATTAACAGCGGGTTAGTGATACAATCAGCCAAACCGGGTCCAGCTGACCTATTCTTCTTAGAATCAAGAGCACCAAGGACCGCTCCCAGCATCCCCAAATAAGATTTGTCTTGTTAAATAGTTTGTCCGAGATCTAACGCTCGAAGAAGATTGCTACTCTGATCTCCAGATCCTAAGCGATACGACTGTAAATGGTTTCATCTTATTCTTGCTTCATTTCAGTGAGCAGGGAGTCTGAATTGATGGAAAGAAAGAGAAATGAAAAAAGCGGGTGTACTTTGTACTGAGGCAGGAGTGAACTCCGGTGGTTTTAGTCCTTCTGCAATCCCAGCACATACAGGACCTCGTATTCTGATCTGTACATTTCAGAATACACATACATGCACACATATGCTCCCTGAAAGTGGGAGAAGTGAGATTTTTTCCCCCCCCCACAATAAATCTGTTTCCCTGCAATTAGTGGCAATATGCCCTCCTTTCAGATTCTCCTCTGCACCGCACCCCACCCCCCAAAAACCAATTTTTAAAATGAAGACTGTTTTCTTTAAAGGCTCTCCAGCTATCTGCTGCCAACTGGCCTCGGAGAGCCTTCTCTCTAGAACAATAGCGATTTTTCTGAGACTGTTCAGAGTGCCTCAGAAATTAGACCTGGACTTCTTCCATTTCTGGCCATCTGGAAGGAGAGAAATGAGCTTCCACGGTGCATAAGTACTGAAACAGAAGGATAGTGCCACAGATTGGTGGATCTGTGTATCACCATTTCGATCTCTGAACACGAAGTGAGCAAGCTTACATACTCAAAGACACTCCTCAGAGCATCTTCGCATTAAATCCCAAACTGTACCACAAAGCATTACAATGATACGCATTAAAACCAGCACTCATACTTTCTAAAATAGATCAAAATAGCTATAAATACTAGCGGGAAATGTAAACT
>KL284069.1:7246-18922 GCA_000699545.1 Podiceps cristatus
CGTGCTGCTTTCTCAGCCAACGACGGGGTGGTTGAAGTCCCCCAGCAGGACAGGAGCCTGCAGGCGCGATGCCTCCTGTGTCTGGAGTAAGAAGGCTTTGTCTATAGGCTCCCCTTGATCGGGTAGCTTGCAGTATACACCAACCACCAGGTTCCCTTTGTTGCTTCAGTCTCTGATTCTTACCCATAAGCTTTCAACCTGCTCGTGTCTATTCTTCAGAGACCGCTCCTCACACTCCATCCATTTCTTGATGCAGAGGGCACCCTCTCCACCCTTCATTTCTTGCCTGTCCCTTTTGAACAGCCTGTAGCCATCTGTAACTGCACTCCAGTCAAGGGATTTGTCCCACCAATTTTCAATAATGGCAACTAAGTCATAGCTTTCTAGCAGCACAGAGGCTTCCACCTCCTCCTGTTCGTTGCCCCTGCTGCATGCATGGGTGTAGAGGCACTTCAGCTGGGCTGTCAGCTATGTCACTTCTTAGAGGAACACCCCTTAATTCCTTTGAGGTCTTTCACTGCTGTTTCCCTGTTGGCTTCTATTAAGCCAGGAGCCCCTGGCTCATTTCCATAAGACTTCAGGTGTGCTGCAGAGTAGCCAGTGTCTCAGAGCAACAGGCTGAGGGCTCTCCCTAGTTCCTCAAACCTTGGTGTGTCATCCTACAGCTTGTGCCCCTCCCCCTTCAAATATAGTTTAAAGCTCTGTCAATAAGCCCCGCTAGCTTCTGAGAAAAGACCTTCTTTCCCCTTTGAGAAAGGTGAATCCCATCTGAGGCTAGCAAGCCTGATGCTATGTAGGTCATCCTATTATTAAAACCCCCCCAACTGTGGCAGTGGTACCAGCCATGGAACCATATATTAACAGCTTGGCTGTTTCTTCCAATGTCGATACCCACAACTGGAAGGAGAGAGGAAAAAATAAGCTGTGCTTCAGATTCCCTTACCAACCGTCCCAAGGCTCTGAAGTCTCTTGATCACCCTTGGACTACGTGTTGTGGCTTCATCACCGCCCACATGGAAGAGCAATAATGTGCAGTAGTCTGAGGGCCGTACCACGCTAGGGAGTTTCCTAGTGGTGTCCTTAACCTGGGCCCCAGGGAGGCCCCAGACTTCCCTAAGAGGAGGGTCTGTCTGGCATATGGGACCCTCTGTTCTCCTCAGAATGGAGTTATCTACAACTATAACCCATCCTTTCTTCCTAGTGGATGTGGCTGTAATATGTGGTGTAGCCTTTCTGACATTCATGACACCTCTGATGGAGATGGACCGTTGTCCACCACATCCATTGACTGACCTTGCACATCCAGACCCTCAGTCCTGTTGTACAGAGGCACCTGGGAAGGCGACGTGGGCAAGGAGGGGGTACGCCTGCTACCCCACGTGTGGACTTGCCTCCATTCACTCCTTTCCTTCAAGATACTGCCTTCAGCCTGGCAGGAGGAGGATACAGGATCTCTTTGATTTTATTTTGTTTTCTGGTGGCTATTCCTGTTTCTGTCTCAGGGAGGGAAGAATATGGTTCCACAAGTCTATCTCTTCCTCAGACTCCCTGATGCTGCTTAACTTTTCTGCTTCCTCTCGTAGCTCTGCTACCAGGCTGAGCAGATCACACCTGCTCACACCTCACACAGCCTCTCTCACTGCTGCTGTGCGTCGCTGGTGAAAGGCTGTGGCACTCCCTGCAGCCCGAGACCTGGGTGGCTCCATGTTTTCCTGGGAGCTCTGTCTGGGTTGCCCCATCCATTCTGGTGAGTGCAGAGGACATGGCTTTCTGCCAGGTGGATACCATAGCTCACCCTTCTGAGAGGGTGATGACCACCAACAGAACTGGCCTCTTGGGCTGGTAGGGTGACTGTGCCCTTCCTGCACAAACTGCTGCCCCAGCTGCTGCCCCAGGCCCTGTTTGCTCGCTCTGGTCACTGACACTCTGATGCGAGTCAGACCGGCTCCAGAGCAGCTCCCCTCGGTGACTGACTCCTTCGTCCTTCCACCTCTTCAAGAGCAGTACTGGTTTTCTGTGTGAGGCACCGTGAAGGAGGCATACTGCAGAGCCACCTTCCTCCTACCCTTGTTTTCCTTTGAATTTGTTCCCTCTGTGGCTGTTGTGCCTCATGCCTAGCAGATTACCTGGCCCTTACCTTCACCTTACCTGAAAATTAATTTCTGAATGCCGATGTTTGTCAGTGATCTTAGGTAAGCGGTATACAGATGAAGGTACACCATTGTTTCAGTCCTGTATGAAGACTGTGGCAGTCCTTGCTCTCCTCGGGTCCATGGTGTGATTTGGCAGGGCTCTGCTCAGGGCACACTTCGGGTCTTTTGTTTTGCAAATCTTCTTTTTATATATAAGCCCAAAGCAGTGACCTACTCCAGGTGCCAAGGATTTCTGCTAGACAGCTTGTTCCTAGGATTTTCCTTTTATTTATTTATCCATTTTAATTTGCAAAGAATTTTTACTGAGTGACATGTTAATATGCACTGTTGCCGGTTCTCTGACAGCTCTGGCTGTTGTCATAAATACAGTGGCCTGGGTTTTAAACACTTCATTTTAAATGCTTCAGAGATTTGGTTTATAAATTAGGTAGGTAAAACATATCAGTGATTCAAAAGAAGGACAGTCTCTTTGAGATGTAAGGGCTCTTTGATATTACATACTGAACTACAAGTTAAAGCGAAGTTGAGTTTTGGGACAAGGAGAGATTGGGAAGGAGCATAAGGTATTCCAGCTAAGTACTTGATCAAAAAGTTTTGCTTATTGCGACTTCGATTTTAAACTACATTTACCTAGTTTTTTTCTGATTATTTTTTGAGATGCAGTGCTTGTCAGAATGACCTGCTGAATCAAATTAAAATTCTACCTGGCCTCATGTCTTGTCTCTGACTGTTGCTGATGGAAGACTGTAAGACCAACTTATAAAAACATACTGTTATAACCTCCCAGCTTCTGAAAATCTTGGTCAGAGGGACTGATAGATATATGGTGTCACTGTTTTTAACCACTGTTGTGGGTATTTCTTTCATAATTTTGTATCATTACTTTTTGGACACTGGAAAACATTCAGCATCCACAAAATTTGTGGCAAACCAAAAGTCTATGTTTACCAAAAGTCTATTGGGAAGACTGCTCCTTTCCTTTTTAATACAGCACTTGGACACAAACCGAGCAAAAGCTGTTTGTAGATACAGTGGTATGCTTCAGGAAAGGATCAAATTAATTTGATAAGCCTATTTTAAAGCTGGTACTAGAATTATTTTTATAATTTTTATATAACTGTTCATGACAGTAAACTACCTTTTTATAAACTATAATATGAATGGTGGCAATTATTGCTGTTGTGTTTCATTTAATACAAAAGAATTTTATACAGTACAGAAAAAAATCACGATTTTTGTTTCCCATCTTTTTTGAGTATTTACCTCTTGACAGGAGTCTTGTATGCCAGACACTTTCCACTTTAGAGCATGTATTTTTGGATGGGAATATCTGGCACTATTATTTAGATAGAAATAACATCTTTCCTGTTACTATAGAGGTATAAAGTCAAGGCTGCTGCACTAAAGAGATCAAAATGAGTATAAGTCATTTTGTGGGCTCTGTAGTTTTTAAAGTTGTAGTGAGTTGTACATTTGTTTGCTTGGTGAGGGTTCTCAGGACTTGCCACCCCCCTGTGAGAAGCACTGCATAGATGGCATTGGTCCAACACCTGAGCTGGGAACTCGAAGTTTAAGGCCCTTATTTAGGGGAAAAAGCACTTTAAAGAACTGCTTTTAAGATAATTTAAATGAAAACAGAAACCACAGAATAAGCAAATGAATGGAAACAATTTAATACAGATATTGTGTGAAAGAAGTGAATAACTGGTAGACTTAACTTGTGAAGAATTTTCCAAAATAATAAGCCTTTTAGCATTACTTCATCCCCTCTAACATTCTCTGTGTATCTTTGCTACCTGCTATTTAGATTTGGAGCAGCCTCTTTCCTCTCTGTTGGTACAGTGTGTGCAGTTTGGGTACCTCATGTAGGAACTCAAGTATTGTTAAATGACTGTAATGGGAAGGATTAACAAGGCATCTGTGCAGAGGTAGAATAGGATTTTGAAAGGAGATATAGAGAATTCCTTCCACTAAGAGATAATTTAGGAGTCTCTCTCTAATTTAAAGATCTGTCTTACATAGCAAGTGGTAAAGCTGTGAGATAAATAAAAAAATGCTAAAAAAGAGACTCAGGGACAGTGCCTGCTTTCCTTTTTCTGTAGCAACCACATTGAGGACAGCAGGATTTCCCTAGTCTAATTGTGAGCAGAATTTGGCCCTCAAATGAAACAAACATCTGGAACAATAGTAAGTTTATTTACATAGCCACCAACTTCCAACCCCTCCAAGGCGCTCAAGGCAATGTTCAAGAAAGCAAATCACAATAATAAATGAAATAGATAAAAAATAAATTAAAGCATCATAGGACACAGCAAATATCTTGGAAGAAAATGATTTTTTCCAAGAACAACTTCAATTAAGTTGAACTGGACAATGAAGACCAAGTTTTTTAGTATACAGTTGTGTTTAAAAGCCTACAATGGGTGTGTAGAGAAAAAATATAAAAGCCAAGCAGGACACTGGAGTGTGAATTACCTTGGAGATTAGAATATGGCAAGAGGGGAGAAGGAAAATGATTTCAGAGTCATGGACAAGACATTCTGATTATCTGAATGTTTTTTCTCTAATTAAGATGTCTAGATAAACATTTGGCTGGCTAATTGCATTTGAAATCTAAATACAGTACCTAAAATGGAAAAATCTCACTGTAGCTAGCTGACAGCATTGGAACAATAATCTGTTTCTCTTCACTTTTTAAAAACTCTTGTTAATTAATGAAGATACCTTAAACCCAAGAAGATCTCTGCTTCTGGCTGCATCCATTTATCTGCCTGTGCAAGAGACCACTATGCCTGTGTCATCACTCGTGTTCAGTTCTAGGAGATTTCTGCACTATGGTTTAATCAGTTTGGGTGACATGTGAGTTAACATCTTATGATCAGAGATTACATTTTTTCTCAGTCAAAAGTCTAAGAAGTCTTGACATTTTGGTATGATAGAGCCTAATTACACTGCAGCTTCTTATAGGTAATAAGAGTAAAGAGCAAAAGGACTGTGTCCTGCACAGCTCCCTCACCCATGTACTCAGCCATTTATTTCGTCCTACCATCTAGATGAGGATATCAAGGATATTTTGCCCTTATGATCACATAATACACAGATAAAGAATTTTATTGTTTCCTTGCTTCAAGCATATAACCTTTCACTTTCCTTTGCCAGTGCATCAGACAGAAGCAAGTCTTTGTTTTTAAATGGATAGGAGGCTGAAGAAACACCATAGCTACAGACTTCAGCATCCCATCAAGAGTTCACACACAGTGTTTACTCTGGGCTCTATTAAGCCACGTAAGTCAGATCTTAAAATTGGTATATTTTGATTCAAATAGAAATATAGATTTTGTTTGATATTTGTGTGTCTTAATTTAAAAAAGTTATGAGAAGCAAAGACACAAAATAGAGTATCTATAAAAGACAAAATAAAGTGAACTGTCTAAACCATTTTTAAAGAATGTGATAGAGATAAAACACTCAGTATTATTTTCTGGCTTAGAGTCTATCTTGGCATGATGTTTTTAAATCAGTTGTGGCTTTGCCACATGTAGGTAATGCAGTCATATCATACACTTGCCAATAAAAACTTTCCTAATACTATAGACCATCATGCATTCACTTAAGATCTATGTGGGAAGGGTAAACACTTTTATAAACAGAAATGTCTTCAATAGTTAGCTATAGCAGCATATGTGCACACAGCTACCTATATTATAGCCCAGCTGATAACAGTGCCTATTATTAAGGTTGTGCGACACTTTCTCATAAATAGCTGGAGGCTTTTCCTTAATGACTTTGCCAAAGTTTGACCATTTGGACTGAAATTTTCCATGCTGGGCTTCTGCTTCAGCTGGAATCTGTTTTGGAAAATTTCTGCCAAAAAATGGCCAGCAATTTCCAAGAATTATGTTAAGAAAAAATGTTTTCAGCTTTTAAAATGATTTTGATCATCTTCTCTTAGAAAAAGTCTAGCGTGGTTTGCTCTGGAGGAGCGATTTGAGATTTGGAAGAATGATGGCCTTTGTGTCAAGAATGTGTTTTTAAATTTACTTATGAAAATCCACCCGTCGTTGATCTATTTATAATTGCAGACGCATAGTTTACACATTCTCAGCAGATAGCTGTTAGACTTTGGAAACTAAAATTTCCCAGACAGTTTTCCCTCAGAGGGCAAGTCTGTTCCCTTTACACCTACTGACTGGGCTGTGAGTAATCCATTCTTGCAGGGAAGCACTGGGCTACATATGTGTTTGACAAGAGAAGAAATGATACACTGGGATTTTGGTGTCTGTTTCAGGCTTAGTTTCAGAAAAGTCTGAAATTGTCCAGGTATTTTCCACAATTTAACCCTACTGCACCATCCTCAAGCAAGCCAAGTCACTGATACACTTTTCCCTTGCTACTATCTGCTTGTCTGGCCAGTCTCAGTTCTACTCCCAGTCTGGGTCACCTGCTGCCTCATTTAGATGAGCCTGTTTCTCCTGCATTGTCTCTTTTTTCATTCTCTTCATCATTTTGCCTTGGCTTCAGTCTTATTGTAGTTTAACTTCTGCAAAAGCTCTCTGGACTCCTATTCACTGTTGAATTGATACAGCCCAGAACAGGTATATCCTGTACAATGATTTTCTTTTTTTTCCCCTTTTCATTTTTCATTTTTTTCTTTTTTTTTCTTTTTTTGTTTCTTTTTTCTTTTTTCCCTTTTTACCTTTCCTTTCCCTTTCCCTTTCCCTTTGCTCTTTCTTTTCTCTCCTCTCTCTTTTTTTTTTTTTTTTTTTGGTACTTTGTGGAAAGATAGCTTCTAATGGTTTATGACAAAGATCTGTTCTATGACATCTCACATTTCATATATGGGAGGCCAGGACCACATGGGACACCAACATGGGTAACTTAGGACGATGTGTGGTATATGCACTGTCGTGCAGGTGTCGTCCTGCACCTGGGTCGGGGTAACCCCCAGTATCGATACAGGCTGGGGGAGGAAAGGATTGACAGCAGCCCTGTCGAGAGGGACTTGGGGGTACTGATGGATGAAAAGCTCTTTTTTTTAAAATTGTGTTTCAGATCATGAAAAAAGACTTAACTAAGATGTCAGTAAAAAGAACAAAATATGAATAGTTGTATTAGTCTGTCTTCCATTTAACAGTATTTTCTGTACAGCATAATTATCTTAAATAAGAATTGTTGATGCTATGTTTAAATTTCAGGCACACTGTACTGTTTGCTTTTTGGGGTCCACTACATTTGCGGGAAAATAGGAAAAACACTTTAGGACTCTAAGAAACTACTCTTCTCATACAGCCATCCACGGTTTATAGGGATAAACTTGTTAGCAAAGATGAGTGCCTAGGTATTCTATCAATATTTTTCCACCTGTCATCAAATACATGGTGGTGAAATATTCCATTAATCAATTAGCTAGTTTAGACCACCTAGTTGGCTTATTCTTTTACTGCTGATCGAGATAGCACCAGCTACTTTCTGGAAAGAGAGCGGGAAGGATAGTTAGTAACCACTGAGATAAATTTCAATTGCCTGGATGTTCTGCTCGAAATATATGGCTGGAAGAAGGAAGCAATTATCTTTAAAGCAGGATTTCAGGTACCCTATTTTGAGGGCATCTTGGGTCACTAAACAAGTTAGTAGATAAACAAGTTGGTGTAGATTGGGAATCTGTTAAGCACTAGATCTGTGGGCGAGTTAGCTGCTAGATGTCCTATAGTATCCAGCAAGGCAAAAAAATATACGATGGGCACTGAGTTAAGAATAACGTGTAGGAAGCCTGTGGCCTTCTATTAGACTGACTTAAATGTTGATAAAGTTGACCTTTCCTGTTTGCATTCATTCATATCTCTTACAATAAGCTTGCATCTTCTAATAATGCACGTGAAAGCAGACTCAGTAGCACAGGCACCTGTAATCTTGCCATTCTTCATTTTTGGGAACTTGTATTTTGTCTGAAATATGAACACCAGAGACTAAGTGAGAAAGAGAAGTAGGAAGAAAGATTGGCAGGTCGGTGATCAAGGAAAGAGATGAAAGAGGGAGACAAATAGCAGTGTCCCTGGTGCGGAGGAGAACCCCGTCTGATAAATCAGTAGGAAAGTCCTCCTATCCTTCCTCTCATATATTTTTTTTTTCTTTCACTTTTCTAAAGTACTGACAAGAAATTCAAGGTCAGCTGTTCTCTAAGGGACACCAAGGAGAGAGAGCAAGAATTTGATTTAGCATGTAGAGTCTCATGAACTTTAAATCATTCATCTTGTGAAGGAGACTGAGTTCATGGGTTTTTTTGAGTGGGTATTAAGCAGTACTGTTTCTGTTTTCTCTTTTCTTACTGACCAAAATTTCCCCTTCTATGTCTTTCAGAGCTGCGTGGGAAAACGGAAGGTGTCTTACGATCTCACTGCCAGACAGAGCTCATCAATCTGCTACCGGTCTTTCCCCTCCCTGAGATATTTCCCATGGCTTTCACAGGAAGCTCCCTTTTAATAAACCTTGAGCAACCCAGTGGTTCAGGACTGCCACCAGCCACAAGTTTCCAGGGTTAACAGAGAAGTTTCTTAATTCACATGTGGGAGTAAGGTTCAGTGCTTGAACACCAAGAAATGGAGACTGATATGCTACAACTTCTAAAAGTAGCTACAGTTTCAATATAAGATATAAGAGCTGCCATGTGCATATTAAGGAGATGAGACAGTAAGCCACTGAAGAGGATATACCTTCTACTTTTCTGCCTGGTGTTACTTCTACATAACACAAACCACAGACACCACCAGGGTGCAAAAATTCAGACAAAACTTCACCAATATCCCTGATGTGACATCAGAGGTATCAGGTATACCAAGTGCTGCTTGGAAGTGAAAGAAATACTAAAGGTTTGTTACATTTACAACTTTTTAACGGATTTTAGTCTTAAATTTGGGACCAGATGCCTTTTGAAAGGTTTGAAAAGTTACATCAGCCTTCAGTCAGAAATGGGCATTATGCTTATGCTGCTGGCTGGATTTCTTCAGCCTGGGATGAGCAAGACAAGAATCAGCTCAGATACTGGGAGGACGAGACAAATTGTTAGTTACCTCAAGTGTTTGGAAATACAGTGACAAGAGGTGCAGAATTGTGTTTCAAATTGGCATGCATAATGACAGGTGCTTTCATGACTTCACTTTGCAGTTTTTAGGATGGAATTTTGTTCTATTAAACCTTAACATTATGATGGGAGGAACTGTTAAAAATGGTAAACTGAATATTACTCTTAGCATTCTTCATTTTAAAACCAACTTAATCTGTAGCTAAACATATTTTGCTCTTACGAGGTTCTGATCGGTGCTTGGGAGGGTTATTTTCTCCTGCAGATGTGTGTAACAGGCACAAGACATGACCTGTTGTAACTGAACAAACTCTGAGATATCCAATCAGTACCTTATAGCAATAAAGAAATACTTTTTTTTTTTTTTTTTTTTTTTTTTTTCCTTTGGAAATGATTTCAGGAAGTGTATTCAGTAAGAGAAAACATATCTAAAGCAGTATATTCAGAAGGGATTACCTTGCACTCAGTGTTCAAGAGGGAGTAGTAAAATATTTATGAGCATAAAATTGTTGCAATTAAAAACTTTGCAGATGAAAGCTTAAGTCTAGGAGTTAAAATACCTTTGAATAAGGCCTATAAAGTGCTGAAGACAAGAAAACATTACTGCAGAAGCAGTCTTAACAATTTTTTTTTTTTTTTTGGACATGTGTCCAGAAAAATATCCTGGAAAAATATTTTTTTTTTGTGAGATTTGCAGTGAAGGCAAGTGCAGTTTGGGAGATCTCTGTGCTGTTATGGAAAGATGCATCCCATGTACTCAGCAGTACCTTCTGTGAACATGTATTCCAGACCAGGTCTTAGACCTGGTGCAGTGATAATAGTAAGCCCAGGCTGTGGTACAGATATGTTGCAATGAGAATAAAACACAGCTCTAGAAATAAACTCTAGAAATAAGCCCTGGTCCTCTGAGGTGGAGTTTGCAACACAATAGCAATTACCTTTTAATAAGAAGGTTAAAAAGTGGAGCCCACATGGACAGTATCACCCACATCTTCCCCATACCTTCAATTCACTCTATGAGGGAGGATATATATACTGTCCAAACATGTAATGCTTGGCCATAAATACCTCTGAAATCACAAAATACTGCCTGAGCTGAGGTGATATGCAGAACTAGTGTAATCAAAGCACTCTGGCTTCTCCAGCCAAGGGCAGATGGGTGAGTGATATGGGGAATATTCATACCCAACCACCCTTGATGCACTAGCTTAAATGATTACTTAACCATTTGCTTCAAAGCTCATGAATCTAGAGCCAGAGCAAGGGGTCTTACCTGCTTTATTGTCTCACCCTTGAAATATCTGTAAACAGTCCAATTTACACTTTGTGTTATACAACCTTAAAGTTACTTTGGTTAGGGATTATTTTAGCATTACGGACATTTCAGGGCATAGTGCTGGCACTATGGCACAAGAAAATTGAAATAGTTTTCCTATTTCTAAGCCTTTTTTTTTTTTTTTTTCCCCCCCTGACAATTTCAGTCAAAAAAGGGGAACCTGAAATGTCGTTATCCATCACTCATACAAAACTAGAAATTTGAAGTCTAAACTGGTGACTCGATTACTGACATTTGGAACATTTTCTTAATTTGTTTTGGCTAATACCTTCCACACAGCTTGACCTACAAGCTCAAGCTCCAGCTACATTTGATGGAAATGCTTTGTAGCAGATACTTGTTGAAATAGCAGGGACAGGTGACAGTTAAGGAGATGTCCTGAGTCCAGCTGGGACAGAGTTAATTTTCACCAGGAGCTGGCCAGGGGGCTATTCTATACCATGTGACTGCCATGTTTACTATATAGGGGGAAATGGTGTCAGGGGGATTGCTGCTGGGGAGCGGCCGGTCGGACGTCGGGCTGTGGGCAGTGAGAGACCTGCTCTGTGAAACACATGCTAAGTGCACTTTTATTGCTGTTGCTGAGGGGTGGTTTGTTTTCTTTTCCTTTGCTGTCCCGTTAAACTATTGTTGCGCCAACCCATGAGTTTTACCTTTCTTTTCCCCGATTCTCTCCCCGACCCCACTGGCCGCGGGGTGTGAGGGTGCGGCTGTATGGTGCTCAGCTGCCAGATGGGGCTAAACCATGGCAGGGGAGCAGAAATGCGTGACAGAATCTTACCATGATAGATTTTGACAAGCATGGAAGATGTTAGTGTACAGCTCAGAGCAAAGATCTATAGCATTAAACTATCAAAAGCATTACAGAAGGGAGATACATGAACATGTGTGTGCGAAGCACAGACAAATGCACACACTCCTGCAGGGGTTAAAACTGGGGAACTGGCCTGGACTATAAAGAGGGATAGCTAGACTGGTTCAGCTGTTGGGTCACAGCCAGAAAAGGGATAGAGAACTATAAAGTTTTAAAGGCTTTTTCATAGAATCATAGAATCATAGAATGTTTTGGGTTGGAAGGGACCCCCAGAGCCCATCTAGTCCAACCCCCT
>JMFS01116035.1:0-16135 GCA_000699545.1 Podiceps cristatus
GGAAGGGGGAAAGGGGAGGGAAGAAGGGGGGAAAGGGGAAAGGGAAAAGGGGAAAGGGGAAGGGGAAGGGAAGGCATTGGTGTTGGAGAGAGTCTGAGAGTGATGCTGTTTGAATAATTAAATATTTTGATTCACTTCCAAAGCTGAAAGATGAGACAAAAAACAATCTAGGACCATATTTTACACACTAGGGTCTAAGATAGTAAAGTCTATAGTCGAGGTCCTCTTCATTGCAATAAATCAACAGATTATATCACTTTGAGTTCAATAATGTTAAAAAGCAAGTTAAAAAATATTACTGCCAAGTCAAATGAAACTTCCATTTTTGAATTCAGAATAAAAGGAAAGAAAAAACAGGCATAAAAAGATGGACCCAGGCTCTTTTCAGAGGTGCACAGTGACAGGACCAGAGGCAATAAGCACAAACCAAAATCCAGGAGGTTGCCTCTGAACATCACGAAACAATTTTTTACTGTGAGGGTGACAGAGTACTGGGATAGATGGGAGATCCTGGAGATCTTCAAACGGGGTCTGAACACGGTGTAGGGCAACCTGCTATAGGTGAACCTGCTTTAGCAAGGAGTTGGACAAGGTGACCTCCAGAGGTCCCCTCCAACCTCAACCAGTCTGCTATTTCTGTGATTGCTGTCCTTGTCCAGACTCCCCCAAGACTCCCCCCACCCTGCCCATGGCCCAGGATACCATTTCAGTCCCCCAGCTTCATCATCCCCAGCAATGCCACAGCAGGGCTGATCTCCAGCTCCCCGTGTTCCTGCCCTGCCCAGCTATGGGCCCGCCAAGTGGGGCCCATCTGTGATTGCATGTCTCTGCCAGGCCATGGCCCATCCCTATCCCCAGGGAGATGCCCAGTGCTCAGGGTGCCCCAGTGCCCCGCGGGTGCTCTGCTGGGACGGTGGGATGGGCTCTGCCTGCCAGGCCCTGCCCTGCCCGACCCACCTGGGGAGCTCCGGCTGCTCCCTGGCTCCAGGGAGACATTCACTGTGCCTGACAACTCATGTCACTGAATTTTCTTTACAAGGGATAGCATTACCTCAGCTCTTCCCCTGAAGTATGTTTGGATTTATATTTTATTTTAATTTGTGAAATTTTGAAATCTACAAGTTATTTGTTTTTGAAATACTTTTTTAAATCTACAAGTTATCAGGAAAACCCAGGTATCATCCCAGTTTTAATAAGTCTCCTCCTTCTCACTATGATTTTTCAGTATTTTTGTTACAGCTTTCGTATGAAATTATCACTGACTGAATGAAAAATTAAAACATATTATTTGTGTATTATACTTAGCAATGCATATAGCTTTTGGTCAAGTATTTTTGCTTGTTTCACTGTGTAATCTAATTCATGCCTTGAAAACTCCAGCTTCACAGTGAATAAATGAAGTTATTCCCTTATATAAAATAGAAGCCAAATGAGTATGCTAGCATTGCAAATCTAAGAGATAACTTTTCATCAGTAACTGCAAACAAATGGTTTCTTTCATTTCAAGTCAGATATAATCTGTGTTCCCACAGTGAGAATAGGGGTAATCACGAAATATTTTCTAAGTTAATTTCATGCAAAAAGCAGTACTGTAATAAACATTTAATAAGACAGAACACAGAACTCTTTGAATTTCATGAAGCTGCCAGTAATTTTTATTGTAAAATTCTAAAATGTGTGACCCGGACACAACCCACCCCCCCACCAGCCCCATCTACCCAGGATCTCTGTGGGAATATCAAACTGAGCACAGGAGTGTTAAACAAAAAGTACTATTGTGGGGCCATCTAACTCCTACAGAAAAGTTATTGTGTTCATAGTAGTCAAAGTGCAGCATTTTTCAAAGATGTTGAATTTAGTCCAAACCATCACTTCTCTTATAATGAACTATGGAAAATTATGTCAGATCTTTTGTGATGGACTTTCTTGAGCCCTAAAAACTCATTTGTGGTATCCTTACTATTAAATGGGTAATTATAATGATGTTGCATAGTGGCAGATCCTGTCCCAGTCCTTGCTGCCCAAGACGACAACTGTCAACACAATCTAAACTGTTTTGCACACTCTGTAAGGTAAACTGAACAAACTCTAACTGGTGAGGCAAATTTTCAGAGCTGCACAAGAATTGTTTCTTGACTCATTGCTTTGTTCTCATATGCAATTACCTCATCTGATTACCTCATAACACTATCTTATCTTGCTTGCACATCCGTGAGATGTTAATGGTTTTCAAATGACACAAACTTTTATTTCAGTCATGCTTTATTTAAAAGGTCATTTTCAATGTTTTATGGTTTCCTCTGTTCTCTGTTATTTGTCACTTTCTCTCTGAAACCTAAAATAATATTTCCTACAAATACCATTTTATTCACATAGAAATTATTGATCTCAGCCTTGCAAACCTCATTTAATCAATATGATTACTCTGGAGAATCCAGTAGCGCACAGCAAAGTAGACTGTTTTGGAAGGGAGAAAAAAAAAAAAAAAAAAAAGGTTCAAAAGCAACCAACAGAGTTCCAGTTTTGTGCATGACAGTTTTTTAATAATTGCAAGAAAAATGCCAAACATTTTTACGCTTTATAAGTCTGCTTAATTTAAGCATTATTCATGTGGTCATTAGGTGTCTTTAGAATGTCTTATTTTAGACTTGAATATCTTATTCTCTTAATTCATACAACGTTGACTAAAGTTAATGAAAATATCTTTTTAACTATTAGCTATTTACAATAGATTTATCGGTTAGCTATGCACTTTAACTCTGGGATTTTGATTAGCCTTTTTTTTTTTTGCCTTAGTTTGATTATAACCCCTTTGTCCTCAGTAGCCAGTGTGTCATTGTCGGGTAACTCCCCAGGATCATTTATGTCTTACCTGACTGCACACTATGGATCCATGAATTGCAGATCAGATGGGATATCTAGAGGGTCAAGTGTTATCTCAGAGATCACATAGCAGTATGTAAAGACCCTTCTAGTAGCTCTGCAATGTCAAATACAACTTTCGTACCACACAACCCAGCTACATAGCCCCTGCCAGAGGCCCAGCTAGCTGTTGACCTTCAGTAGTCACACCTATGCTACTGCAGCAGTTATTCATGAAAATATGAAATCTCTGTTTTGGGGGAAATAAAAAGAGGATGAAAACTCATCACATTGAAAGAAATGGTCTTGAGACTTTTCACAGGATGACCAGGTGGCCTTGTGGTGGGTTAGCCTTGGCACACAGCCAAATGCTCACTCAATTTCTCTCCCCCCCCCTCCCCCTTAGCAGGACAGGGGAAGGAAACAGGATGAAGCAGCTTGTGGGTCAAGATGAAGCCAGGGAAATCAGTTACCAATTACCATCATAGGCAAAGCAGACTTGACTTGAAGAAAAATAATTTATTGACAATTAAAATATATTTGGCTAGTGAGAAATAAAGACAAACATAAAACCACCATCTTTCACTCCTCTCCCTCCCCCACCACGAGTGACATGTTGGGGGGAGAGAGAGGGGATGGGGCATTATGGTCAAAACATAGTGGTTTCTCTCTGTTACTCCTTCAACCTCACACTTTTCCCCTGATCCAACACGGGTTCTCTCCACGACCCGTAGTTCCTGAGCAACAATTCTATTCCAGCATGGGCTCCAGCCATGGAGCACCTCCTTCCCCATCTCCTCTCACCTTGGCATCTGCAGAATTGTTTCACATATTTGCATTCCTCTCTCTCAGAGCTTCTGTGCAGTGTTTCTTGCCCTTTTTTAAACATGTTTTCCCTGAGGTGTCACCAGCTTAGCTGATGGGCTCTGCTGTGTCCTGCAGTGGGTTTGTTGTAGTCAGCTGGAGTGTCTGGCATGGGGCAGCTCCTGGCCTCCTCTCATAGAGGCCACCCCTGCAGCCCCCTGTTACCAGCACCTTGATGTCTATACCCAATGCATTCATGTGTCAAACCAGATGGCTAGTATCAGCTTTATTTTCTCTCTGAGCACTTACACAGTTCATGGGGACATGAAAGGTGCCCTGAGCTTTTGTCACCAGCCTCAGCAGATCCAAGAATGTAAGAAAGAAATATAGAACTGCTTTATTTTTCAGACATGAGATAATAAACAAAGGACTGCTGACACTGACTCTTAAACATTAGCATCCCCATTTCTACTTTCTTTGTACCCCCACACACATGACCCTTGCCTTTCATTCCCATCATCATCTCTAATACCATCTACCATTGAACAATCTAATTCCAATCATCTTCTCTAATACCTCAGGCTGCTTGTCATAGTCCATAGGAAAGCATATGTCCCAAGACAGAGGAAGTCTCCTGCATTTATAGTAAGAAGCAACATTGTTTTTCATGTAAGAATATGCCTGTAACTATAGAAGGCAAAAAATTCACTTTGGGATTCTACTTATTATGTCATAAGAGAGAAAAAATCTGCCATCTTTGGAGAGAAAATGGTGGCAAAGAGAAGGGAACTGAAAGAAACATGCTTTGAGAAAAAGACTTTAGAAGAACTATGGGGAAGAGAAAGTGAAAAAACTTGACATCAGATAAAGGCATGACTTACACATGGGAGGGTATGGAGACATTCACATGAAAAGCTGTTTTGAACACCAGTAACACCACAAATACAGTCAAACAACATTCACTGGCAATACTTGGTCACTATAGGATAAGGCTGCCTTCCATTGCAGAGTTTAAAAATATGCTTGAATAACAAGAGACACGTCACATTCTCCTACACGTTTCGAATCGAGGTCTTTCAGCTGCCTGCCTGAAAACACAGACCAAATCTGCACTGATGTGCCATGTATATGATTACTGATGTCAGATCTGACATGGGGCAAGTGACTATTGACCAGTCTTTGTGCAGTCAATATCTCAGATGTGTGCCCCCTTCTATGATTCCCACTGCCCACAATCAAGTGAACGAGAACCAGCCTAACAGTCACTGTTCCTGCTTCCAAGACAACGTCGAGGGAAAGAAGTGCTCCTTTAGAGACATCCTGATTAACTCCAAAGGCAGTTTGCCAAAAAAGACCAGTTCCTTTCTCTGTTGGACGAAATAAAATTCCAATAGCTAATTGCTACCTGTTCCTAAGGGGAGTTGATAATTAAACGAAGTATCAGACTGGTTGGAGGAAGACCCTAAGAGCTACCTGATGCTAAGCTTGAATTAACAGAATCATAGAATCACTGAATCCCTTTGTTGGATGGGACCTTTAAGATTGAGTCCAACCATGGCCAACCAATACTAAACTGTGTCCCTGAGCACCTCATCTACCCGTCTTTTCAATACCTCCAGGGATGATGACTCAACCACCTCCCTGGGCAGCCCAGCCTGTTCCCTGACAACCCTTGCAGTACAGAAATGTTTCCTAATATCCAAACTAAACCTCCCCTGGTGCAACTTGAGGACATTTCCTCTCGTCCTCTCACCTGTTACTTGGGAGAAGAGATCCACACCCACCTCACTACAACCTCCTTTCAGGTAGTTGTAAAGAGTAAGAAGGTGTCCCCTCAGCCTCCTTTTCTTCAGATTGAACAGCCCCAAGTCCCTCAGCTGCTCCTCATAGGACTTGCTCCCAAAACTCTTCACCAGCTTCGTTGCCCTTCTTTGGACCTTCTCCAGTATCTCAATGTCTTTCCTATACTGCAGTGCCCAAAACCAAACACAGCACTCAAGGTGCGGCCTCAACAGTGCTGGGTACAGTGGGTCAATCACTTCTCTAGCCCTGCTGGCCACACTATTCCTGATGCAGGCCAGGATGCCATTGGCCTTCTTGGCCACCTGGGCACACTGCTGGCTCATGTTCAGCCGGCTGTCGACCAACACCCCCAGGTCTTTTTCTGCCTGGCAGCTTTCCAGCCACTTCTCCCCAAGCCTGTAGTGTTGCTGGGGTTATTGTGACTCAAGTGCAGGACCATTCACTTGACCTTGTTGAACCACATACAATTGGCCTCAGCCCATCAATCCAGCTTGTCCAGGTCCCTCTGAAGAGCCTTCCTATCCTCAGGCAGATTAACACTCCCACCTAACTTGGTGTCATCTGCAAACTTGCTGAGGGTGCATTCGATCCCCTCATCCAGATCATTGATAAAGATATTAAACAGGAGTGGCCCTAGCACCAAGCCCTGGGGAACTCCACTTGTGACAAGCTGCCAACTAGATTTGACTCTGTTCACCTAATTAATGCACCTAGATAATTCTGGATTAACAATCCTTTAACATTTACTAAAGAAATGAAAAACTACCTTCTTTGAAATATGTTCCCTTGTATTTATATATGTATGTATTATGTAATAGGCTTTATAATGTGGAATAGAGAACAGGTAGACTCATGGAAAAGTTGTATTACAATGTTCACAAGAAAGTTCTTGCTTTTTTGTCTGAAATACAGACTTAATACACTCTGAGGTGCTTTAGTGACCTATTTTTTTTTTCATATAATCATATAAACATCACTCATTTACTGCCTTTAGAACCACACCATGCTGTCTGAAATGATCAATATTTGATTTCAAGCCGAAGCCTAAAGATGTTTATTGAAAATTCTTAGTGGATCAAGACCTTCAATACATGAAGATACATTATACTAATGATAATAAAAGGGTTTAACATTGCATATTCTATAGCAAGCAATCAGATTAAAACTAGAAAATCATTTGAAACTGAGTTTAAAAAAATCAGGAAGATATTAAAATATCTGTTAAATAAATTAAGGAGTCTCAAGTCCTACAAACTTTCAAAGACTTTAATGATCTTACATAATCATGGAGCTATTTGAAATTTGCAACTTCAGAAATAATTTATATCTTTTATATCTATACATATACATAGTAGCACTAGTCCAAAAAGGGTTAATTTTATTAATTTTATGGAAAGCAATGAAAGTTTACATTTGATAAAGGAAACTATTTATAAGCATTGGTGATACTGCTTGGTGACAACATTTAAGTTCTGTACATTTAGAGTGGTACTCGATAGTTTGCCATTTGTGACATTAGTTAAGTTTTAGCTGACCTAGTCTCAGTGTATTCCTTGGCAATTCCATTAAAACATGCTGTTTCATGCAGGCATGTTTTCCTTGCAGTTGCTGACTGTATTTACAAAGAGGAAAACAGCTCTCAAGTAAGCAACCCTTCAGTGATATTGAGATATATGTATCTTTTAGAATAATCGTTGCTGAAATGTGAACACTCGTATCATAGCTGTTGGTAAGGTCAGGTAGCTCAAGAAAAATTCAGCAGAACACCAAGTTTAATTTTAAAATACTGCAGATTCTGAAATACAGAAGCCCGTATTTCAATCATGTCTATGAACTATTTTCTATCACTGGGACAAACTCAGACTAAAATCACATCCTTGCATCTATAATGGCTTTACAAATGCAATTATAAGAGACATTTAAAGACTTTTGCTGCATGGTCAACTTATAGCAAAATGAATGTTCCAGAACAATGTTGTCTATGACATGCCATACAACTCTGAAGTTGTGTCTCTGCATGGGAAAACAGAACCAAGAAAAGAAAGCCATCCTGAAAACTCTAGTGAGATCCCTCAGCCTTTAGAAAACCTCTGCGATAAAAATATTGCATCATTAATTCAAATAGTTGTATAGTTCCACATTTTTAGACATTGACAGATAGATGAAAATGTAAAATATTTTACATTCTTTAAGGTACTTCAGGCTGTGTTAATTTATGTCTGAGTGTGAAGGAGATCTTCCCTGCCCTTCTTCCCCTCTGATTTCCTATATATACAATGTCATCTCTAGCTGAGAACCTCAATAATAATAACTCTTTCTTAATTATGAAATTATCATATGAAGTGCACATAATGCAGAGGGATTATTTTACTCATTAATAGCTGGAAATCTTACAGTGGTTAGTAACCACTGGCTTTACCAAAAGAAAGTTAGATCAAGAGATTAATTACTGCTTTAAAAGGATTTTGTTTCCTTTTTTTAAAAAAAAAAAAAAGGAAATTGGATTTGTCCATCTCTGAGGTTTATTACAAACATTCTCAGATTTTGAGTAAGTCATACCTTTTTTTCTTTTTTTTTCTTTTTTTTTCCCTGCATAGAAATAAAAAGATTTACATGCTTCAAAGGTAAAAGTCTCTATGGATGAAAATGTAAATGCCCGAAGGATCTCATGCATATTAATAGTATTGCTTGACTAAAGAACAATGGTTTGATATTTTTAGGTAGATTTTTAGAGAACAAATGAAGAAATATCACCTTAAGGCCCTGGTGGGAGGGGGGGAAATGTTTTTTATCACAGTGGGGTTTTTTTTTACGGAGTATCAGTCCAAATAAGAGATAGCATAATATCAAGATATTTTTGTCAGAAATTAAGAACTGTAAATCTGAACAGAGTTTTACTACATTTAGATCCAAAGGAAAATAAGTTTGCTTATGCACATATCTATAGCACTATTTCTGTCTTCTCCTATACTAAATATTTCTTCAAGAGGTCTAAGAGGATGATCTAAGTGATCTAAGAGGAAGATGAAACAGGCAGTTTCATCAATACTTCAGTAGATACAAGAAAAATGGAAATTAACTCCATGATTAATACATTTTTGCTTGTGTTTTGCTTTATTTCTATATTCTGTATTTCTCTTCTGGAGCATGCAATAGTTCAGAGTAGAATTACACTGACAAGAGAATATGAATTCACTCTCAATGTGTCTTTATGTTGGAACATGCTCAGAATGTGCATCTCTGACCTGATGAATGCTCACCCTGCAATGTATTGTGCATTTTTTTAGTTCTGAGTAAGTTTGGCTGAATTTGTTTGGTTTTGTTTTTAACAGGAAAGCTTAGTAGGCAATCTGATTTAAATGGCTCAAGGCACCAGGCACCATATGGCACACTGGCTGTGTGTGTCATACTATGGCATGACACACAATTTAATGTCACAACTACACTCAAACAGTAGAAGGTGTAGTGAATAAAAAAAAGGTGCAAGATCTTAGACACCTACCTTAGAAATGCATGCCTACTTTTATCTATATATTATGAATCACTGGACATTGAGCATTGCGCTAAGCATAGAATTCTACAGCTGAATTATACTCAAAAACTTGTTGCATCAAACTAAAAATATGAGCTAACTCATGGAAGTGTATGTTGCATATCTGCACTACTACAGGCCAGTTACTGGTGACCCACAGCCAGGCAGTGATTCACTTGGTCATATATGTATCCAGGGTCATTTGAAGTACTCTTATGATTTCCTTCCAAGTCTTCTGTTGATGCTCAGTAATGACATGGGTGTCCTGTAGGCCCTATCTTACGTCTGCCAACCACATGTGCATATCTTGAATCCTTTAGGGCATGTGATGTGATCAAACAGAACCAGATGACTATGTTTAGGCAATTAATTTCCACACTCATTTTCTCTATGTAGTCCTAACTTGAAGCTGCTGTCAATGTAATAATAATAGTGCAAAGTATTTAATGAATTTGAATCACCTGTTTTGTCACAAATTATCATGTCTGTATTGGTTATAACACAGAGCTTGACCAGGTTTCTTCTTCATTTTAGAAACTGTAAATAAACATCACCCTGAGAATCAAACAAATAGAAATTCTCAAACTGTATTCCCCACCCCCAAAAAAGAGGAATGTGCAATATGCCAGTGAAAATGACATGTAAATTAAAACAAAGAAACAAACAACACACAGTGTTAATGCAAACTCTGATGGGAAAAGTTCCTTCTAGATATAAATATTAAAAAAAAAGTTTATATTATGCATAGATGTGCCTATGATATATATTTATATATTTAAGCAAAGAAAAAGATATAGATGTAAACATAAGGCAAAAAGTGTAAAAGTCTCAAAGATAAAGACTAAAGAAACTCTGTTCATCAGGAATGGTTTATACTTTATCAGCAATTCTTTATGGCCAAAGGATCAGTATTATGCCATTTACATGCTTACTAGAAATTTATTTACTTTAGAAAGTAATTTCTTCTTTTTTATTAATGATTTTTCTTCAGTGTAATACCCTCAGTTCTGGTTTTTGTTTGTTTGTTTTTCTAACACAAATGTTTATTTCTCTAAAAAACGCAAGGGGGCAAGAGAAAAAAAAAAAAAAAAAGCGTATTTGTCACCACATCTCGATAATGAGACATACAATATTATATTTAAAACATTAAATATCTTTGTGCTATATTTTGAAGTGGCTACCAGCATCATTTTAAAGTAATTTTCTTCAATTAAAACTTTCAGTACTTAGAATTTATACATACACTTATATAAGCTAATGTTTCAATTTACTTCAGATATTGCTTTTTACTAGATTCTTATACATACCTGTATCACTTTAAACTAGACTTTCTGCTATCTTTATACTTGCAGAAATCATTCAACCACACTCATTCTTCCAGTCAGCCTCTCTCTATAACTTCTTATTCTCCTATGCATAAATCTCAAGTTTAATTAAACTAGAGTTCCATGCTGAGGAACAAAATCAGCATACTTTGCAGCTGCAAGAACCCACAGGTCCTACAGCCAGCTGATATTTATTGTGTGTTGACAGTGATGGCACCTGATCTAATTTGAAATAAGTTATTTGGGTTTTTTTAGAAAAAAAAAGTCCCTGAATGCGGTATGAGTCTAGTAACTGTTAGTAATAGAGATGGGCTTTGATAATTGGGACTAATTTTTCAAATGTTACTTTCAAAAGTGAGCCTCTGATCAACAAATACTGAAGTGAAACAGTTTACTTTCATATAGTAGATTTTCTTTGCAGAATTACAAGATTGTGTTCAAGGATCATTACCAGCAACTCATATTTTTGGTAAGCTTATCAAGGTATTAACCACTAGGATGACATTGATTTTAGTTGTTATAAAAATAATGTGTCCAGAATACCAACTAATCTTAAGACTATATATGTACTTTCATAATCTTATATACATATATGATTTCATGATAAGGCAGACTTTAAAGAGCAGAAAAATGGTCTACCTTTACCATGTTAAAATAATTGATATGCAACTCACTAGAATGAAGCAGTAATGATGACAGTTTATCCTAAAACATGTTATTAAACTGAGACAAGACATTGAATATCAATATTATAGTATCAAACTATTTCAGTTAATACATGAAGAGATCATCCTTTCAATTTCAATCGTATTCCCACCTACTATAATGCTGAATTAAGGACCTTAAAACATTTCCAATTAAAAAACACTCAAATCCTTTGTTTTATCATAACAGAAAAGAAAAAGCAAAAAAAAACAAAACAGACATTTATTCAAAAAAGTTAGCTCTGGGCTCAAATTAGGTGTGTGAATTACATGAGCCACAAGAATTTTTTCTTTATAAATTCTAATTTATGTTATCTCACTCATTTTTAGTAAAAATAAAGGAAAAAAGAACAGTAATTTTTTCTGCAGTAAAGCCACTACTTCATATAGTATTTTCCTAGCTGGCTTACAGATGTTGGAATTCAGCAGCCTCAAAGATTCAGGGGAAGGCAGTTTTATTGTGGTTGGCTGGGTAACATGAGCTGTTCTGTCCGTATCTCCAGATTTTAGGATTACAACCTGACATCTATATTGAGGTCTATATCCCACATAAAGCTTTCCCACAGAAGCTACTCAGATGACAGTAAGTAACTAACAGTACCAGAGTCATGTAGAAATAAATAGCTACAGCCTTTTCCACCTAATAGTGTTGCAACACATCTCTGCTTTCCTTCTTTCAGTACCTGCTCAGAATAATTTTGAAAACAAGGAACCTGTGGCATGGTTATTAACTGCAAAGCGAGTCTGCATATTTACAATGCATAACATGCAGAATATATTCCTAAAAGGTAAACATGTCAAAAAAACACTGGTTCTGCTTTTCCTAAAATGCTGATATAATTGTGCTTCTGACCCTAACAGTACTATATCAGTGGTGTGCCATGCCAAATAAAGAGGAAATACTGCTGAATCAAAAAAAAAGAAATGTGTTCTGTGCATGAACATAAACCCTCCCTGTGGCATAATTGGATTTATTATTTTCCTTAAAGAAATTCTTCTTTTGTTGTGGAGAAAAAAGTGCATTATATGTAAAACGAAATAAAATCTGACATTCAGCTATTAAGGAAAAAAACAAGGAGCTTTTATTTCTTTTGGTTTTTTTGTTTTGTTTTCTTGATTAAACTATTTGCATATTTGCCATTTTAAAAAAATACCAAAAGGTAAATGTTCACATACACAACACACCTACTCTTGCTCTCTTTTAATTCCTTTTGTTTCTCATGGACCCCATTTGCTATGCCAGTTATTTCAAACATAAGAACAACAAAAATAGGTGCTTTCTCCGCCCCCCCCCCCCCCCCCATTTGAACTCAATTCCATCAGAGACATTTTACAGCCAGAGGCATAAATGAAAGGAAGACAGCAACCTAATTTGTCTAAGAGGCCCAGAACTGTTCTGCCTCCTTTGTTTGTAATTTTTTCTGCAGCTAAGAGGAACTCAAATGTGAGCTGTAGTATATGATGCAAATACCTCTTCAGCTAGAGAGATTTACTGTTGGTGGGTATACAGAGCAATACTTGTCCTCAGTCTACAGCCTTTCAGGTACTGCAACTGGAAATCATCATTTTGTGCTTGTGCCCTTGATGATCCTTTCATGTTTGTTCAGCTACTTTTCTATTCCTCCTCCATTTTTCTTCCAATTTAGCACACTTTCATCTTACAGTATATCTAGGAAATAACAGAGAATGTTATGTTGTGCATTAAAATTAACATAACAGAAATGCCTTTTAATTTTGGTGTTTATATAATATGTTTCTCTCTTTCAGTAGACAGAATCTTAACACAGATGAGACAGTCTTCACTGCAGCCAAGAATGTCTATATTAAACTGAATCTTTTAATTTCTCCTAAATACATTTTCTGTATCTTAACCAGTAGACTTCCTTCTATGAGTGATAAATAACATCCTGGAGCACTGAAAGAATTTATTTTCTTATAATATTATTAAGAAATTATTTTATCATGTTCAGTGAGATTTACAAATATAAATAAGGAATAAAGGTAATACGATGGACTTAAACCAGTTCTCCATGGACCACCCTCATATACTCTGTACACCACACCTCTGATACTTCTTAGCAGACATTTTCAGAACAATTATATCCATAATACTGACGTTAAATATTTCAGTGGTAGGCTAAGAATTCACTCCTGCTTCTGTAATTTCACTTCAGAAGGTAAGACTGTGCCGAAAATTTTTCTCAGAAACAGAGTACTGCACTGCAAAGCAAACATGGCCTATTTATCTATAACATATGCTCCATGTACAGCGTCATGGATATATACCCTGTACTTCACAGAACTATTAATTCTGCTGAAAAGAAACTATACTGTGTTTGAATGGGGCTACAATTTCAGCCAATTATAAATTAAATACACCTGCTTAAAATTTATGCCAAGTAATAAAAATAATTCAGAACTGAAAAATCTAATTTACAGATGGTGGAGCATACCTACATTTACATGTAACAGGCTCTGGATATTTGAAGGCTTTATAATAAGGTAGGAACACATGTTTTTAATTGAAATGCAAAGAACATAATCACCTGTTTCAAACATCAGCCAGTCCTTCATGTTAAATATAAAACAATTCTGAATCTGGTTCAAAACCATTCCCAACAGCAATTAACTCCCCCTTGCACACTTAAATATTTCTTATGTTATCTGCAAGCCACACACCTGGAAAAAGGCCAAAGCAACATCTTTTCTTATAAAGTGTATTTTAAAATGAAAAAATACCTTTAACACTGAGATTCACTGAGATTTATTTTAAACATCTCATTGATGTCTACTGACTGAAGTCAAATGACTTCTTCACTGTGTTTAAAACAATAATAAATACCAGTCAAAAAAGGAAAAAAAAAAAAAAAAAAAAAAAAAAAAAAGCTGCACTAACTTTTGATCTTTTTGCCAAGAGAAAAATTAAACTTAGTGAGTAGTACAGCATTTCTACTGAATACATTTTAAGACACGTATCTGAGCCCAACTGAAGTTAGAAGTGATATCAAAGAACCTGTGTTTATGCAAATGAAGATGGTCTAAAATAGAGAGGGTTACACCCTCCATTGACATTCTTACGCTGTGTAACTCAGAACATACATGCTACACTGCACAGAACTAATAGTTTATTTAATTTTCATGGGACATCCTGGTTTGTTGCAATTTTCAGGCATTAATCCAACCAGGTCCATGATGTTCTCTGTACTTCCCTCAAATATAAATTAATGCCAGTTCAGAGAGTTACAGAATCACAGAATGGTAGGCATTGGAAGGGACCTCTGGAGATCACCTAGTCCAACCCCCCTGCTAAAGTAGGTTCACCTTCAGCAGGTTGCACAGGAACACATCCAGGTGGGTTTTGAATATCTTCAGAGGAGACTCCACAGCCTCTCTGGGCAGCTTGTGCCAGTGCTCTGTCACACTCACAGTGAAGAAGTTTTTCCTCATGTTCAGACAGAACTTCCTGTATTCCAGTTTGTGCTCGTTGCCTCTTGTCCTGTCACTGGGCACCACTGAAAAGTTTTGCCCCGTCCTCTTGACACCTGCCCTTGAGATATTTATAAGCATTGATGAGGTCCCCTCTCAGTCTGCTCTTCCTCAGGCTGAACAGCCCCAGCTCCCTCAGCCTTTCCCAACAGGAGAGATGTTCCAGTCCCCCCATCGTCTTTGTAGTCCTCCGCTGGGCTCTCTCCAGTACTCACAGGACTCTATCCAGTCCCTCCACTGGACTGTCTTCCTTGTCCTTCTGGGTGCCCAGAAATGGACACAGACCTCAGATGGGGCCTCACCAGGGCAGAGTAGAGAGGGAGAATAACCTCCCTCAAACTGATGGCCACAGTCTTCTTAATGCACCCCAAGATGCCATTGGCCTGCCTAGCCACAAGGACACATTGCTGGCTCATGGTCAATTTGTCATCCACCAGGACTCCCAGGTCCTTCTCCGCAGAGCTGCTTTCCAGCAGGTCAACCCCTAACCTGTACCAGTGCATGGGGTTATTCCTCCCCAGGTGTAGGACCCTGCACTTGCCCATGATGAACCTCATGAGGTTCCTCTCCATCAACTCTTTAGCCTGTCCAGGTCTCACTGAATGGCAGCACGGACTTCTGGTGTATCAGCCAGTCCTCCCAGTTTTGTACGACCAGCAAACTTGCTGAGGGTAGTACACTCTCTCCCTTCATTGAGGTCATTGATTAATATATTGAACAAGATTGGACCCAGAACTGACCCCTGGGGGACACCACTAGCTACAGGCCTCCAACTAGACTGAACTACTCATCACAGCCCTCTGAGCTCTGATATTCAGCCAGTTCTCAATCCACCTCACTGTCCACTCATCTAACCCACACTTCCTGAGCTTACCTATGAGGATGCTATGGGAGACAGTGTCAAAAGCTTTGCTGAAGTCGATAGACATCATCCACTGCTCTCCCCTCATCCACCCAGCCAAAAGCCTTGCTGAAGTCAAGGTAGATGACATCCACCGCTCTCCGCTCATCCACCCAGCCAGCCATGCCACCATAGAAGGCTATCGGGTTGGTCAAGCATGATTTCCCCTCGGTGAATCCATGTTGACTGCTCCTGATCACCTTCTTTTCCTCCACATGCTTAGAGATGACTTTTGGGTGGGAGTTTTAAAATACATAGTGAACATATCCTTCCACCAAATGTGTGGAGCAGGCAAGGCCCTTTTCAATCTGGGCACTATGCTTAAGATTTGCTTGAAATTTTGCTACTTGTATAGCAACGGTCTTTGAAGTACAGTGTACAGATGCACTGTTTCATGCAGAGTAAGAATACTCTATATTTTTTTCATCATTTTGTAACATGTAAATTGAAGTCAAATCTCCAAATCCACTTGTTCCAAATTAAAAAAAAAAAAAATAAAATCTCTTACAAAATGTATAGTCTTCTTGAAACAATCATCCACATCTATAGAACACAATTGATATAAGTAAATACTTGAAATGTAAGCTTTTATGATCTAAAATACATATATATATTTATGTCAGTAGAAGTTTATATTTCATGTACTTACTTGCATCAATCATACATCTTAGGTTTGGATTATTACATGTAATATATATTACATATTGTATATATTATA
>JMFS01116036.1:0-31208 GCA_000699545.1 Podiceps cristatus
TATTTCAGGACGTATGTTAATGTCAAGCTGCTGCCTTAAGTCTGAGTTTCGAAAGTACCATCCTTCTTTCACAACCCCCTAATTCCCTGTATTGTCCACAGTCATGAGAGTTCCAGTGGGGAAATATAACTCACTGAGTAGCACCCAAGCATTTTGGTTTAAGAGGAGAGCTGTAAACTAAATACAGCTGGGGGTTTTAATTTGTTTTTTGTTTTTTTTGTGGGATTGTTTGGGGTTTGTTTGTCTGTTTGTTAAGTTCATTATTTAAAAAAATAATGTCCTTGGCACAATGAAAAAATTACATTCCTCTTAAAAGGCCTCCTTGCTAACCAACTCCACAAGTGATGTAAATCCTTCACGTTATACCAAATTTCCAGTCTTCAATAATGTTAATTATTTTTTCTCTCCAGTTAAAATGTACTTCTTATTTGTCTTTATATTTGCCCATCTTTCTAGCTTCAAAAACCTTTTCAATTTATCCTTCTCCCATTCTCATCATTGGGCCTCTTATACAAGCCAAAATGTGCATGAGGACTTTAAAACATGTTCCTACTATCTGTTCATATAGTAACAGGGTAATAAAGACACATCCAAATAATAAAATACAAACTGGAAAAAGTCAAGATAATATATGCAAGGACAACATATGAATTATGAATGCTTTAAGAGCAAAATTGCTCTCAGCATCTTGCTATTTGTGCAGAGAGTAACATTTCAACCTTAGGACTGCAAATATATAGACTGTATATTTCTTTTTAGGTCAGGGGTTTCTTTTATTTATTAATTTTAAACAAACTTACTATCACTCAGTGACTGAAATAAACAGGATAAATTTCCTATCCAAAGTAATTCTTGATGTTGTTTAAATGTTCAGTCCTTCAAGGTCTTGAAAATTCCAGACATATTGTAATTGTGTAAGCATGAAAGCAGGGCCAGATTTATATTTTCCCCACAAAGGGTTATTTTTTTATGTGTGTGTGTGTGTCTGTCACCAGAAACATGAAGACATTTAAGAAACTAAGTGAAATATTTTGTAGAATGCAAGTTTCACACTAGTGTGGCATTTATTTTAGGAAATTCTTGTTGAGAATCAAAGAGAAATTAGGTTATCTGATTGTTAGCTGATATACAAGTATTGCTACAACAAATACCTACTTTTTATTTATAGCTGGTTGTAAGTGAACATTATAAAACTAGAAAACTGGTTTGTATCCTATTCTTCATAGACGTCACTCCTTTATTATTGAAGATAGATTTAATTTCATTTCCATCAACTTGTGTTGCACTTCAGTTATTATAGTTCCAATGGGTCTAATGAAATGTCACTGCACTGCAATACTAGAGTCAGAAACAACATTATAAAATCAATATGATGGTTAAGCTATTCTTGGCATTCATAATACTTACGGTTTATTTTATAAAAATAGTGAGTGCTAACTGTATTAAGGTTTCTTCCCCTTATATCCGCTAGTTTTCAATTTCCTATGATATTGAAAAACTTAACTGTTCAACAGAAATTCACCATATTTGTCTAACCTAGCATTAGTTTCTTTCAGAAAATCTGATAGCTATTGCCTCTCTGAATAGGCAAGACAAAAGATGGAGAAAGCAGCAAGTTTAACTCAATTTAACCCTTACACTGTGCATTGCTGAAAGCTCCTTCCCTTTTGTTCATCAGATTCTTATTTAGTTTCAATAATGACAATCAGCCAGAGGCCCAACCAGTGCTTGAGAGGTCATGAAGAGCATCCACCCTCCATCTGAAATCAAACCTTAATGTCTCCTTCAGCAAGGTCCTCGTGCCTTGTTTGTACTGAAAGCTGGAAATTTGGACTAGCTCATCTCTGCTGCTGATCCCGCCATACAGACAGGGACACACTCATGGCTGGCAAGAGATGCCGAGTGGCTCGAGCACTGCAGCTGGGCACCAAAACTGTTACCATTTGCAGATGGGCAGGAGAACTGGTTTGCTCCTCAACTTCCCATATATTCGAATTAGCAGGTTCTTTCCTGCCAAGGCAAAAATTATTCAGGAGTTGCCTGAAAAAATATCAGGCTTAAATTTGATAAAGATGATGTACATCCTTCAAGAGACATACTCATTTTCCAATGCCATCACGAATACTCCTTAAGTATGTGTACTTGTTACCTTGGCTAATACGGATTATAGAGAAATGTATTTCATTGAAGAGTTGAGAAGAACTGGTCGCTTTCTTCCAGACATATCAGTTAACAAAAATAATGGTGACGGCAAACTGACTTCAGGCTGAAACTGAGCTAAAGTGATCCGTGACTCTGTGTGTTTGCATGTGTGTGTCGGGGACAAGTGCAAAAGCACGACACAAGTCGTTACTGGCACACGTGTACGCCCAAGCAAATGCTGTCCAAACGGCTCCTGCCAGCTGACCCGAACACTACTCGTAGGTTATTAGTCTGATTGTTTCTCTCTGCTTCTCAACTACCAAGAGTAATATTGCATCTCCTATATTTTAAAGACGTTGCCATGGTAAAAAGATTGGAGAGTCTCATCGTGAATTTGGATGGAAAAGGTAGAGGTCATGTTTTGACATAATAAACAAGAACAGGAGAGAAAATTCTTATTTTAATTGCCATGTTTTCTTCCTCCTTGTTTTCTTAGATTCACTCTGTAATGAACATACAATTATAATCAAAGCATTAAATAAACATTCCTCCTTTCCTCCTCTGATCAAAATTTAAAAATGACACCACACAGTGAGAAATTATTTTAAAGACTGCAGTACTGAGGGTCCTTTAAATCTATTTTAGCATGTTCTGAACATATCCTCCTTTTCTAAGCATAGTCAGTGAGATGATAATGCTGCACTTCACACAGTCACTCCGGTCTCCCTTAGATCAGACCATGCAGATCACTACCCCAACACCTGTATGCATCGGCTAAATGTTAATGTATTCTGCCAAAACCAGATTACCTTCCACACTAAATTATTCAATGTCATTATCCGTATCGGCCATCTGCAAGCCTAATGCCCTTGTGTTCTAAAATGCTGAGCGCCTGCTGTATTATTTTTGTTTTACATTCCTGCATAAATCCGTTAAACTCAATATGTTACAGCAAATTCACAAAATCAAATGCAATCTGCTGGCCTATAAAACACCAGTTACTGAAAATCGAAGGATTTAATATAGTAACAATTCAAGAAGTCAGTAAGCAGTCTTTGTGGGCTGAAGGTCGAACCACATGCTAAGTAACAAGTTAGATAATCCATGCTGTAAAACAAGGTATGTATTTGCTATACATAGTGTGGCCTTGAACCCATCCGTGTATTTCATATCTAATAAAAATCTGAACAGTTGGTCTGATTGGATTTTAAGTGATGCAAATTTGGAAATCAAATAGGCAGACTCCCTTTAGACTTGGTCTATTTAAACTATAATTGTAAAGAACTGCAGATTACATCTACAGTGCTACTGAATTCTGAAGAGATCCAGTAAGAATTTTACAGAAGGAAAAGTCTTTATAATTTTAAATTTGCTATTAACAAATAAAAATGTACACAACATATGACATTCTATCATTTTATTATTACAATTTTGCTTAAATGGCAGTAAAAAGTGTAACCACTTCAGTGAATTAAATGCTCCTTAGTTTTCATAGTCATTTAATTACATAGTTTGACAAAAAACAGTTAAATTATTGTCATTCTGTTAGTCTGGCAACACTAAGTAAAGAGAAAAATATACCACTTTTATTTCTCAGACTAAGAATTAAGGTATGACTTGGAGACCAAATTCACATTCTCAATAAGAAAGCAGAAGTTTCTTTTTCACAAATATATCTTAAAAGTAACAAAGGACTTGAATATAACTTTCTTCCTAACACTTAATATTCAGTGAGAGACTTCATTTGTCTTTGGTTAAGAGACAGAGAAGCTAAAAATGTGATATACACATTCCCTACAACACATTGCAAAATGTGAACCCATAGAAACATGAGCTCAGATCAGGATAAAACAGAAAAAGCCATCTTCTTTTTCACTGTGATTACCGTCTCAATCAGAAAATGACCTGTGCCCCAGTTCTTGAAGACAGATTTATGAGCATTGGCAAGTCACAACAGTGTTCAGATATTCTTGCACTTCCACGTCTAAAATTCGTTAATTTTTCTCATGTTTTGACCCTGGCTTTATTCCTGCTCCCCGGAGAAAGCTATCTTGTGTATTTTTGGCCCTGATTCTGACTTTGACAGCTTAGAGGAGAACTGTTTTATTGAAACAAAGATTTACTAAACATATTACAATACTTCCTGACAAAGAAAATGCATTGGCCTGCATTTTGACTACACAACACAGCTACCCTGAAGACGCGATACTTTCAATCAGGTTTTCTTTTAACACAGCTTGTTAGGAAGCGCATTGTAAGACTACAGGGTTCCTGACCATCTCCCACTCCGTATCTTCACAGCTAATTCTAGGCAGATTTCCCACAGTAGGAAGTCACACTTCTTTGGAAATTACTGGTGCTAGTGAGAGGCAGATACAGGAGGAAAACAGTGGCAGGCAGAAATTAAGTAAACAAAGTGTATTGGCTTGCTACATTTAAAAGACATGACGCAGCATGTTCAGCTTTGTTTCAGTATTTGAAATGGAATCATAGAATAGTTTAGGTTGGAAGGGACCTTTAAAGCCCATCTAGTCCACCCCCCCCTGCCATGAGCAGGGACATCTGCAACCAGATCAGGTTGCTCAGAGCCACATCCAGTCTGGCCTTAAATGTTTCCAGGGATGGGGCATCCTCAATAAGTTTGCAGATGACACCGAGTTAGGTGGGAGTGCTGATCTGCTTGAGGGTGGGAAGGTTCTTCAGAGGGACCTAGACAGTCTGGATCGATGGGCTGAGGCTAATTGTATGAGCTTCAACAAGGACAAATGCCAAGTCCTGCACGTGAGCCACAACAGCCCCAGACAACACTACAGGCCTGGGGAGAAGCGGCTGGGAAGCTGCCCAGCGGAAAAGGACCAGGGGGGGTTGGTCAACAGACAGCTGAACATGAGCCAGCAGCGTGACCAGGTGGCCAAAACGGCATCCTGGCCTGCATCAGGAATAGTATAATCAGCAGGGCAAGAGAACTGACAGTCCCACTGTACTCAGCACTGGTGAGGCCGCACCTCAAGTGCTGTCTTCAGTTTTGGGCATCGCAATATAGGAAAGACATTGAGGTGCTGGAGAGGGTCCAAAGAAGGGCAACGAAGCTGGGGAAGGGTCTAGGGAGCAAGTCTTATGAGGACCAGCTGAGGGAATTGAGGTTGTTCAGCCTGGAGAAAAGGAGGTTGACAGGAGACCTTATCAGTCTCTACAACTCCCTGAAAGGAGGTTGTAGCAAGGTGGGGGTGGGTCTCCTCTCCCAAGTAACAGGTGGGAGGACAAGAGGAAATGGCCTCAAGTTGTGCCAGGGGAGGTTTAGGTTGGGTATTAGGAAACATTTCTTCACTGAAAGGGCTGTCATGGCCTGGCACAGGCTGCCCAGGGAGGTGGTGAAGTCACAACCCCTGGAGGGATTTAAAAGATGGGCAGCTAAGGTGCTAATGGACATGATTTAGTGGTGGTTAGACATGGTTGGACTCTATGATCTTAAAGGTCCTTTCCAACCAAGGGATTCTATGATTCTATGATCTACCACCTCTCTGGGCAACCTGTGCCAGTGCTTCACCACTCTCGCTGTAAAAAATTTCTTCCTTATGTCTAGTCTAAATCTCCCATCATTTAGTCTAAAACCATTACACATCACAGCAGGCTTATCACGGTCTTATCACAGCAGGCCCAGCTAAAATGTTTCTTCTCATCTTTCTTCTAGGCTCCCTTTAAGTATTGAAAGGCCACAGCAAGATCTCCCCGAGCCTTCTCTTCTCCAGGCTGAACAACCCCAACTCTCTCAGCCTGTCTTTACAGGAGAGGTGCTCCAGCCCGCTGATCATTTCTGTGGCCTCCTCTGGAATTGTTTCCTCTGGAAATGACTGCAGGCTAAAGTTGATCATGTCTACAATACGCGGTTCAAATGTTTTAAAATATCTACAAAAAAGCCTACCAAAGTCTAATAGTTTTCACATCTCTCCTTTACTTACTGACTTGATTTTTCCCCTTCTTAATTCATCCATGTTGCAAAACTTAAGAGGGGGAAAAAAGGGTTAAAAAAAAAAAGTGTCAAAATGATGCAAAAGAGCTTTTCTAGAGACCTGTATAAATCCCTTAAAATCTTTAAGCTCTACAGGTTGTGTAAGTAAGGATCCAAGATTATTCATTTTTAAACAATAAATATCACCTTTGGTTCAGAAACTCCCTGAACCATAAATTGCTGGAGGCTAAGATAATAAATTTTGCAAAGAAGAATCACAATCACAGTATGTTTGTCAGGCTCTTATACTGTTCTTTAGTCATCCCCCATGACCATTATCAGAGATAAGATACTAGGCCAGGTAAAGCTCTATTCTGAGCCATTTTATGTTCTTATTCCCCCCAAATGTAGCCATCTTCTTTCAAGATAAGAGCAATTTTCAGTGCTAAGAACCTATACACAATTACCTAACAGCACTGTAACAAACTCCCAAAAGACATCAGCAAATCATCAGATGAAGTTATTGGCAGTAACAGACAGTAACAATTTTCTACATCAAAATTTCATTCAAATGTGTGATAGCTGAAAGGACCATGGGTGTTCTTTTGCACAGTATGTTTGAAATAAATTTTCAAAACCATATGGCTGATATTGTCCTTTGTAAACTGCCCTCCTTTAAGTTCTCTTCTCTTTAGGCCTGTTCTTTATATAGTTTTTCATGTTATTTCCATACTTGCCTTGTGTATGATTTAGTCAATGGTGAAAGAAAGGTATATCCAGAAAATTATCCAGGTCACTCAATATAGAGTATTCTTTGAGGGTATCAATCTCTTTCAATTGACTTGGAGGAACCCACAATGACCTGATTCCTCACATGTCTGGAAAAGGTTTCTAGAGCAATATGAATCTGGGCTCAAATAAGAAACTGTTCCCAATCCTAATCACCTAAAATATCTTAAAATCATAAGACAAGAAAAAATTCTATAACAAAACACATTAAAAAGCTTTAAAAACATTAAAAAGGTACTATTATTCTTGCACTGTCACAAAGTACAGAATCATTCTTCTTTTGCATTTTACACCTAAATATTTTTATACGCACTTACATACGAGGCAACAAGAATGGATATGATTACCTATTGAAACAAAATCCAATATAGTATCTAGCAGACTGATCACTACAAACAAGCAAAAATATTAGAAATTGATATAAACCTCTAAGGCAAAATACTTTGTTTTACACAGTTCTAGAAAAACATGTCCCTCTAGCTCCTGTTCGTGGGGAAAAATGGAGGGGAGGGAGGAGAAAAAGAGACGGAGAAGGAGAAGAAAAAAAAGAAGAAGAAAAAGAAGAAAAAGAAGAAAAAGAAGAAAAAGAAGAAAATGCAATTTGCCTAAAAATCTAAATCACACTAATTCAGACAGACTACTGTGGGATTAGCCATCTGGCTTAGTGGCTCATTAGTAAAGAAATGACCCCTACGCATAAAACACAGTTGGGTCATTCCAAGCTAACGAGCCTTCAAGCTTTATTGTTTAGTAGATACAAATGGTCGAATGTAGATCTACTTTGTAAATTTAGTCTTAGACTCTCACAATCAGCCATATACCTTTTATTTATTCATGCACTTATTTATTAATTTACATTGAAAGGGGAAGGAAAAATTGCTTGAGGAGAGAATTAAAATCAAAGGTGTGGGCAAATTTTGTTAAAGTTCTTCAATAGCTTCTGATGGGAAAAAAAAAAGAGACAAAAAAAAAAGAAAAAAAAAAAGGCCTTTGTATTTCTGTTTCAAAATGTATTTCACTAGTTAAACCATGATAAGAAATTGAGAAACATTAAGTTCTTTATGCTTTGGTTTTTTAAACATCTGAGTTCATAACTTTAATTTAAATTCACACTCACAAAATGCTTACAATTGAACATTTGGATTAGTCATGTGATGGCTATCCACGCAGAACACATTGGGATGAACCAGCTCTCATAAAACCCAAGACCCAAAACTAACACAGTACATAATTAAGTTTTAAGTTAGCGTGGCTGCCTTTCCTGGGGATATCTACATCCTGGAAGTCAGGCATTTTATATTCCTGACTGAATCTCTCACGCATTTGTGTAACGATGAATGACTCTTCACGGACATCCACGGGATTTGGCTCTATGCTCCTCATCCTTTATGCAGAAATCAAAGTACTGTGTGAGGCTTAAGTTTGTGCTCACCTACCCAGTCAGAAGAATAAGACATAATTTTGTAATGAACTGAGGGATTTATGACTGACACCACCAACAAAAATTCCTCCTGCTACTTTCTTGCTTTTTTTTTTTTTCTTTTCCTTTTTTTCTTATAATTGATATTTACTCTTTTTGGATACTCACTTCTATTATGGATCCTTATTCATGACAGACAGCCCTGTGTTTACTTCTGTAATAAACTGCTCACATTAAAGTTTGCACTGCAAGGCCTTTAGTCATTTATTGTTCAGCTTTAAATGATAAAAAAACAAAATGTGTTTAAAGACAAAATAAAATTACAAATAAGTTCAAGTGCTTGAGCTTTGTAAATTTTTAAAAAATTGTAATCATCTGAATGTGCCTCTATGAAAGACAAAAGGATGTTACCAGTAAAAGCTCATGCATCTAGTAGAAATAAAAATTCCACCAAGGAAAAATGCAATAAGGTAGTTTATAGAAAAAAGAAATACACAGTCAAGTGTTATGGCCATTTCACATCACAGCAGCTTCTGCTCTGCGCTGTAAGAAACAAAAAAGCCCACCTTTCCATAGCCTTAATAAATGCCCTGGGTGAATGGTCCCACCAGCTTGGGAAAACTCAGTTTTGGACTTTTTGTTAATTTGTTTTCTTTCCCTTCAAAATGCTATAATACAATATAACTAACGCAATTTTCTCCAGTTTCTTAGGTTTACAGTGCTCCAGATAATGAGGTTATGTTATTATGTGTTTATGTGATTACGTTAGATACCACCGCTCGTCTTGCCTATCACTGTCAATCTCTTTCTACTCTACCATGACGTCTCTTTTCAACAAGAGATTGTATCGTGTTTAATACAATAGCGTTAAGAGAATCAAAGGTTTCATTACGTTAATATGTCTCTGGTTAATTCTACCTTATCTACTTATTCAGCTTACCCTTAAAACCCAATTAAAATCTAATTTATCTGATCCCAGGATTCAAATACTATCTGGCAACACATTTGACAGCCTCACAGTAACTACGTTACCACACATCATGCCCCAAGGTATTTTAGATCACGTCAGAAAGAGCTCAGTCATTGTACACTTAAAGCTACAGAATTTTATTTTGAAGATCACTGATTTTACACTGAAACATAAATTTCATTGCAATGTTAATGCATAATTACAATTATAGTGCATCCATCTGGGTTGTCACTCTCCTGGTTTTATTTGGTGTGTTTTTAATTAATTGCTTGACAAATGAAAGAATTGGTCAAGGTAGCAGTCAGGTAATATGACAAACATATAAAAAACCTACGTAACATATGTACTGTGAAAATACGTGGTCAACATTTTACCCTAAACTTAATTGTAGTTTGCTTTCTAAAGCAGATAAGCATTAAGCTTTATTACAGACAAATTAATTTCACAAAATGTTTCCTTTCATTCTGTTGAAGCCAAATGCATGCTAAAATATTTTTTAAAGTTGCAGTATCTATTAAAAGGAAGGGTTCTGACAAAGGTTCCAAATGCTATTAAATGTTATGAAAAATAGATCAATAGTTAAGTAATCCAGATGAAAATGAAAATTAGCTCAGTCATCTTAAAAATAAATGAAACAATCCTCTTGCCCTCTGACTATTTCACTAAGGAAGTTTCAGGGAACTGATGTTTCTTCTGTCTTTCATGTCTCAAGTAAAAATATAAAAATAAACCACACGTGCTCCCAGTGTCTGGCTAGTACACAATCCTGGATAAAGTGCCAAGTTACTGCGTCACAAGACACGATGTCCTTGCAGTTCTACGGTATTTAGGAAGTCGTAAGAGAATTTCCCAGGTCAAATAACTAAACTCACTGAACACTGACATATCTCATTTCATATTACCATATATTTGACTGCTATTTAGTTTGGATTACAATGCATATGTTCTTGCGCTCTGCATCATACATGTGCCACTGAAATAATTACAAAAGGGCAGGAGAGGCTACTACCCTTTGCCTGCCAAATTCCTTGTTGAAATCAAATTATCAATGCTTTTAAAAATATAAGTAGAGCTTAACACCTTAATTCTATTTGATAATTCATGTACTTAATATTAATTTGATTAAAATAGATTTTTTTCCCAAATAACCTTTTAAATCTATTTTTTATTTTTCCTAAAGAGCTCGTAACTACTAACAAGGTAACCTCTTCATTTTCTCTATTATTACCTTTTCTTTGATTACAGCTATACCACAGCAGCATGCAGATCTTTAGCGATGTACAAAACATTTCTGGTGTGCAAGTGTGCCCTCGTCTGGACATCTAATACATGGATTTCAGAGGAGGATTCTCTAAATGATCCTGAATTAATTCTTCCACCACTAATTTCCAGTGCCTTGTTCTCATTTGTAAAAACACTCCTTATGGAAACAAAAAAAGAATAACACAACCACTGCAGAATACATAAACGGCAGGTTTACACACACTACTGTAATCCTCTAGTTTTGTAGTTTTGATTCCTAATCAAAGTGTAAATACTGTAAGGACATTACTAATAGGAAAAGAGTTTTGACCTTTGCTGGTGGGAAAGTGTATTTTCTATTAACCAGGAGAAATTTCACTTCACATCCTCTATGCTTCCCCAATTCTGACATGACTTCCTACCAGCTTTTAATAAGAAGGAAGAAAGCCTTCTACAAAGTGCATAGAGCTGATTTAATGTATATCATGACGGTAATACAGTTGGCTACATTGGATTTTGACAATGGTCAAGAGGAGTAATATAGAGGCAATTCCTAATCTAGGGCAATCATGTACTTAGCCATACGTCGCCGACAGGCACTGGCACCCTCACAGAGCCCGAGCCTGGTTACAGCTACTCCCTCCTCTGCTCACCCGCAGAGTAATAACTCGGAGAAGTGAGTGGGCACAGCTAATTTCCTCTTTATGTTTCCATTGGTGCCTTCAGGTTTTCTGCACGATTACCAGAATTTGGACACATTGTTTGCATACAAAAAAACCCCAACCCAACGTTAAGTGAACAGAAAATGTTATGTAGCCTCTGGGAGACAGATTTTTGACACGGTTCTCTGAAAGCTCTCAAATTTCAGAAGATCCATGCTTACGTTATTTTGATACATTCCCATAATTCTACAAGCATTGGGTATATTTTTCTTTGCATCCCAAAGAATATAATGCTCATCAATGTTTATCTGGACTCTGCAAATACTGAAAGTAAGATCCATACGCCACAAGCGGTTATACATAGAGCTAATAATCATATTGCTATCGGTATAGTATAAAATGCATTAAAAACTTCCCTCATACTGATATTGACTTGCAGATATGAGAACACAACAAATTAATGATCCATAAATGCTAACTTCAGTACAAAGACAAATTACAGAAGTTATGAATAACACTATGTACACAAGACTGATAAAGGACTTTTCTACAGGTGAAAAAATAGCTTTAACAACGTTATTTTCAGATAGTCTGTCTTGCAAACATTAAGGCAATGCTTTCCAGCGTTATTAAAAGCACTGATGCAGAAGTCATTACTTCTGTAAGAACACACTTTAGAAAAAACAAAAATAATTAATGCAAAATAAAATGAGCTAAAACATGAAAATCACCAGAAGAAAATGCAATGTTTTTTGTTTAGTTTTTGGTTTTTGTTTTTTGGGGTTTTTGTTTTTAAGAAATATTTTTTGTTTGAATACACTGAGAGTTTAAATTGAGCACAAACTCTGATAAGGTATCAGAAATATAGTCAGACATTTTGTATGCATATATACATATATGAAGTAGAAATAAAATATGTATTTGTCCAAAAAGGCAAGTTTTCTGGAGGCAAAGTATTGATGAACTTGGGGTCCATTAATAAATCATTTATTCCAAACTATAGCATGTAGAAAATTAATATCGCATTTATAAGAAAGCAGTTTGGGTTGTTGGTGGAAATGAACAAAAAAATCATCACAATGAAATTCCACATAATCTTCCCCATGACTGTTGTGCCCACTTCATTCTGTCCTGTCATTCTTCTCCCAGTTTTCAGTTCAATAGCGAAACCAAAGAAATTCATTATTTGCCCAGTTATAGCAAAAATTCAGTACAAGTGCTCAGAGGATTCAGGTCATCTTTAAAGAGGAAGAAATTAAATTGAGAGAAATCCTATGTTTTTGAAGAGACATTATGCACACCTTCCAACTGTCAAACACTACAATTACACAAATAGTTCAATATTATTTCAGATTTTTTTTTTTTTTTTTAATGTGGAAACTTCAAGGCACTTAAACTTTAATGAATTAAGTTTAACATGTACTGAATTTTAATGTTGGAGTAACAGAGGCCTAGAAAGTCTAAGCATTATACAAACATACAAAGTCAGTGATAGAGGCCAAATAACTTCACTTCCAGGCCTGTGACTTAACCACTAGCCATTCCTTTCTACTAAGATAAAGAGAAAAGAAAGGGGCGAGTATAAGTTATAGAATTCTCCTGTATATTTAAATTCTTGATGAGACACATAAATTTACATGTGGAAAAAACATTGTTTCCTGATTAAGCATCCAGAAGTTTTAAAGGCAAAGACAGGAAAGAAGTGGAAAATCCAGAGGGGAAAAAAAATCTGATAGAATTTAGAACATATTAGAAATATTAATGATTAAAGAAGACATATGAGACATCAAAAATAGTTATTTTTTAATATAATCCTTTGAAGTTGAGTTAGGTAATGCTGGATTAATTTTTATTTTCTGATGTGAACTGACAAGGATGTCAAGAGGGATGTGGAAGATACAATACCTCTGGCTGGCCTGGTGATTTGAAAGTTGTCAGCCCTCCTACCCCAAGGAAATGGGACTGTTGAGATACTAATCTCGGGCAAAACATTTAAACTAGTAACTACTCCCACTGAAACTTAACAGATTCCTAGTTTTAAACAGGTGTATAGGATATATTAGGACACAAGAAGCAAAAAAGGATGAAGAATATTAAAACTCACAATTAACAAAAAGAACACAGTTGTGAAGACAATTGTGTCTGTTTTAACTGTAAATCTGGTCATACTGTATTTATAAATTTCCCAAAACATAAGTCATATGACAATTCACTATCATTATAAACAAAGTTATATTTACTACTATATAAAGTTAACATTATTTTCTGAAAATATACCATTTTCAATCTTTCTTGCAAACTGTTTCATAGTAGGTGAAAATAAATGCGTAAGAATTATCTTTAATACTTCTTGAAAAGTCAGACATTATATAAAACGTAAAACAGCAGTTTGAATACATTGTAGTGGAACCCAGACAAGATAACAGAAAGAACTTTGATATTGCATATGTGTGAACAATACTGTGTCAATTCTATTGACATCTTTCATTATTTCATCTGCATTTTCCTTGTACTTAGTCTTTCACGGGTCTCCTAAATATTTTATGAGCCTACCCATACTGGCGTATACCTACATACACTTCAAAAAAATACAAGCCTTTTATATTTGTCTGTTTCAGATGGAATTTGAATATTTTTTTTTCCTTTTAATTCACAGAATTTTGAGAAGGGAAGCAGGAGCTGTCTTTCCCATTTCTATTTTAGTGACCAATTAAAAAAAAAAAAAAAAAAAAAAAAAAAAAAACCACACACATAAAAATATTGCTCTTGGAAAGGTGTTTCAGAGAAAAAACAAGAGTGAGGATGCCTTTGAAAAGGTAAACCATTCTGTCTCTTAAACGAGTTCTGTGTGCACGCAACTTAAATTCATAAAAAATTTTTAAAAATGGCCTTTGTCACTTAGTCTAACCCTCTGGATCAGATGTATTTCCATCATTCCTCTTACCTACTCTTTAAAAACATCTAGTTGACAGAGATTACAAGATATTCTTGGGCAAATATTCACATAAAATTACCTGAATTAGAAAAGGTATGCCACACAATATATTACTTTTTAAAGCTTGATTTGGGCGGACAGAGAGTACGTCTGCTGAAAAATCATACTGATCTCTGGCTTACTCGCTGTTTTCATTCTGTACTCATTTCCAATAAGAAAAGAGGTTGTGGAATATAAAATACAGAAAAATCTGAAAAAATTATCATTGGCAGCTGAGAAGCAAATGGTTCAGATAACAGTCCCAATCATAGTATCCAGAGTAACACCAACAGGAATAGTAAGTGGAATCGACAGGATAAACATGGAAGCAGTAAGAAGCAGCTCCTTCATATCTTACCAGATCTAAATTATGTGGGTTGCTCTGCAAAATATTACTCAGAAACCATTCTGAGATATCAAGGTCTATAAGGTTTTTTACGCACATAAATGCAATAAAGTACCTGCCACTCCTGCACCCTTTATCTAATACGATTTGGAAAGTTAAGTCAGAAAGCCTATTAGCTTCATGACCCACCATCTACCAAGATCTTTGAACAGGAAAACATATCGGAGAAGTCTACATACATTAGCCTACTGCAATGTTTGCAATTCCAGGGAAGTTCACTCCTCAGTTATGGAAATACTAAATGCATGGTTTTAAATCATGTCTAGATTTGAAAAGATCCTTAAAAGTACAGTTTACTTCATAATGAAATAACAGTAAAGTGGTAATAAGGAAGAGAATTCATTGACGCATTGCAATGGGGCATGTTTTAGACCTTTTCCCAATCCTTCAGGTTAATCACTGGGCTTCATTAAACATATAGAGGTGTAAAAGAAAGTGAGAAATTAAGTCCTCACATGCAGGTAGGTGGTTGGATTTATTGGCAGTCTAGAAAATTTCCACACTAATTTGGAGGGAAATATCTTGTCAGGAGCATCACTCAACCTAATATAACAATTCAGCCTTAGATTACAAAAACCTCATGTGATTTATTTACAACTTAACAAGAAATACAAAGTTTTTCTCATGACGTGTCATGGTCTGCCTTTAAAGACAGAGCACTCTTAGGAGGCACTTATAAAATATTCTGCAGTGGACACCACCAGGGAAAAGCTATCAGCACTGCGGTTCAGAAACGGCATTTCCTCCCATAAATATTAATTCAATAAATTTAAAAACCTACTGGTACAAACAGATGAAACACCACAGGGCTACACAAATTTACAACCACCAGAACCTGAAGTCAAGACAAATTGTTAGCATATTTGACGTTTCCAAGCCATAAAGCCCTACTTCCCACAGGGTTATTCTATTTGTTTCTGATGGAGAACATCAGTGTGGTTCTCTGAATCTGCTAGAAAAAAACAAAACAAGCACTGAACATGGACTTGCATAACTGGAAAATACAGGAATGAACAAATAAATCAAAATTTACATGTGAATTGTAAGTGATGTGGCATTTCTGTAAAACTATCAAAAAAAATTGGGCATCCGCTACGAGGCCCTGATGATATCATCAAAACGGAAGAGTCAGAAGGTTTCTTAAAAGGTGTCTTAAGTTATATTGTAGGTAGCATACGTAGACCGTGATTTATGTACAGTCATGAGAAGTCAAGGCACTCAGGAAGGACACATAAATGCAACGAAATCGAAACTGACTGAGAACCACGTCATAAACTTTTGCCCATTTGGGAACACATCCTATTGCTCTAGTCGTAACTACTGTGTTTCTATTTGTTTCTTCCAAGTTAAGATAAAACTGCTCATATAACCTCTAAAAGAGTAAAGTAAAGAGTAGAATAGCTTATCTTCTGAAAGCTAGGAAGTCAACAACAGTATCAATGGAAAAATTGTCCTCCTGAGCTGGTCATGCCTAAATCAGTCGATGCTGATGACCCAGCAGTCAGTCTCTTGTCACTCATCTCTGATTACTCATCTCAGGACAGCTACGGACGTTTCTCTGTCTTATAACTGTAATTTACTGATCACCGTCACCCAGATTAACCTTACGCAAGTCAGCACCAGAACTGAAACGTACACAAGAATTATTACTTTGAAATTACTATATGAATTCAGATGGAGTTGTTAAATATGGAAGCAGACACTATCTTTGGAGTTTATAGATTTTCATTTGCTATCATGTTTTTCATTCTCCAATCACGCGCAATAACTTCAGCTGTCCGTTAAGGACATTTCATTTTTGTGAACTGCAGCACTATAATTTTACTTTGAGCTATTGAAATTTTTCACAGATATATTTGTGAAGAAAAACTGCCTGTAGACTTGTTTTATAATTGCCTGTAGACTTCGTTCTTCTTATATTTTCCATTTTCAAGATATGACATTTTCTTCTCAGTAAGAAAAAGGAATTATCGTATATAGCCTATATCATATAACCTATAGCATCTTGATTACAGTGAACAGCCATCAGGAATGGGTAGTAACTTTAGAGAACAAGATTACAAAGAGCAAATGCTAAGCAATGTTATTCCTACGGTAATATCAGTAAAATATCAACAAAAAAAAAAAGCCCAGCCTGCAGTGCTCTGGTCCTCAAGTCTATGCATTAAATCACCAACAGTAATACAAGGACTTCCAAAAGGACTGTTCATTCCACTAGGAGACATGGAAATATTCTCTGTCCCAAAGCCCAGTCACAAAAACAACCCAAAGCCCAAGCTCTTCTGAAATGTTGGCAGCAGCTGTAGCAGGAGCAGTAGGTGAGAGGGAAAAGGAAACATGAGAATGAAGGTTGCCTTAATAACCAGCCCAAAGATTTAAGATGATAAATTTGTATTTGAATCAGACAGGAAATGCCTTTTCAAGTGCAGACTTGAATGAATGCCAAGCCAGTATTCAAGTGATTACAGAGATCTTTAACAGTCATGGCTTACTCACTCATCAACTGCTTTCCAAATTTCTTTGTGATCTACCCCAATAACCTGAAATTCAGTCTTTCTCTGCTTGGCACAGAAACCAATGATGTCAGAGGGAATTCAAAGCATCCACTTTTAAGCGTATTTTACTAAAGACAGAATTTTTCTCCTTTCTTATCGTAATCAGACATTGGCACAGCAGCACCCTGATATTTGGGAGAAAGGGTGCCCAGCACTGGGTTATAAGAGTGTGGCTGTGTACTTCTAATCCCGGAGTCTGAGAGCTGGAACTCCCAGGTTTCTAGGATTTTTGCTCCCCGACAGACTGCAATACAAATCACGAAGGATCTGGGAGAGTAAAGCAGCAGGAAACTAGTCCACAATCAGAACTAACCATCCATTAAATAATTTTTTCATTTAGACAAATGGAAAACAATTGTATTAAGAGCTTCTGTGAAGCTGCATTTAGTTCTTCTCTATAGGACAGAAGTCTAGAAATGTAATTTCATTTTGAAATAAATGACAGGATTTATCACATATGCATGATAACCTGAAAAAACCCTGCCAATTTTCTGTGAGATGGAAAAAAAAGCCATATGACCCATCAGACTGACCGTCCTCCTGCCCCTGCTTCTAAGAAATAAAAGATTTTAAAGTTCAGTTCAGTTCATCATAGAAATAATAGATACCATGCTGAGAAAATATTTTGATAGAGTTACTGATAAGACAAGTGAAACTAATACATATTACAGATATACAAACAGTAATAAAACAGTTTTTATCTCTTCTCCATAGAAGTTCTTAGAGAGGGCTTATGTACTGTGAGACTCCAGTCAATGCAATACACTATACAAATGCATAATTATTCAGAGAACTGGTAAAGATCCTAGGGACTAATTTTCCTGCAGCAATAATAATTCAAAAAACTCCCACAGCAATAATTGCTTAAATAACCTCTGAACTGGGACCAGAACAGCTGAATATTTGTGAAGACAGTTTGGGAGGAAAAAAAAAAAATCTTATTTGACACTTGAACAAACCAACATTTACCTGAGGAAAAAGAAGGAGGAACCAAAACACAACTCTCCAACCGTGTCTTTTCACAGTCCTCTAAACACATTTCTGTCATTTTATCCTGCAACCTTTATAACAGAAAATCATACAGAAAACTGTAAAACCAGCATTATTTGTACTCATCTGTGTTGAAATCTACCCTATCCTCCTCTTTATAGAATTTCTTTACATATCTTTCCTCAATGGCCAACATTTTGAAAGTGGGTGTCTGCCTTTTTTTTTTAGACTCATATTCCTATATCTCATGTCTTGAAGTTCTGATTCACCAACCTTGTCCCCCTCCTCACCAAATGATAAGATTACCTGTGGCATCTCTCCATCTAGTTTTCTGAATGGAAAAACAGCTTTGACTTACTTCAGTAAAACTCTGGATAATGCACAGAGACATTTTAGCCCTCACATATAACTCTATGTGAGAAGATAATTATCTACTTGTGAGTCTGTGATGGATCCATAAAAACTGGGTAGACGAATGAGGAAAACATTGTTATGTGTTAAATTTTCTCTTCCTATGTAGCAAGAACGTATTGATCCACTAAAGTCTGGTAAAGCACCTAGTGACAAAACAGATCTCAGGGGTGCAGGGAATATACCAGGGATACGATGGATGTACTTAAGAAGCCCGGCAGGAACACAGAAGATAAGACGCATCTCTCTCTACAGGGAACTTCCTAAGAAAGAGGTAGGCACAGGAGGGGTTCTTCAGGTGGAGGAGGTTTTCTTATGTATCTTATACTACTTAAAAGGCAGAAGTTCCTACACTGTTCAGTTGGAAGCTATTTTCTTTTCTTGCACACAAAACCTGGGAAAACCCTTTTTTCTCCTTGCATTGCCTTCAGCATTCATCATTTGAAATTCTAGAAAGCATGACGTAGCATCGCATAGCCAACCTTGTATTTCACACAGCTGCCTAGAAACCTTCCCGTTTCTGATTCATGCCCGCAGTACCATCCACTGGTGCAAAAGCAAAAGATCAGTGAAGCTTCAAGAACAGTATCTCCATTCTGAGTATGTTCTTTTGTACTCGGTATTTTATTCAGCTTCTATGAAAATTTAATATAAGACAGAACCCAAACCACAACCAAATGATATGGGACTTTGCAGTGTAAATATATAACAGGTAAAATGGAATATAGAATCTACTTAAGAACCAAAATAGAAATGCTCTTGTGTATAAAAAAACAAACAAAAAAAACCCCAAACAAACTCGCCTCTCCCCCCCAAAAACCACCACCACCACCAAAACCCACACTCCTCTGAACTCACATTATAGAAGCAGATAACTTAAAAACAACAATTTTAAGCTGGAGAAGGATTGAACTAACATTGACTGTACAGCACGTTGCCAATAGCCTGCACTTCATTGTCTGTATCCTTTAGATATGATCACAAAATAATTAATTTATTCTATGTTCTCTGTATCTCATGGCAAGCATCAAAAGCAGTACGCACATCTGATGAACAATCACCAGCCAAAAATGATCCATCATTTTCCAGGTATCATCAAATACAAAAAAAAAAAAAAAAAAAAAAAAAAAGCATGAATGTCTGATTAAATTTCATAGGCTTGAAGTGAGAGCAGGACTGCAGTGGTTTAGGTTATATGTGCAAAAGTTAAAGATGTCCATCTTCATCAAATCATCTCGAAGCTAACGTGCTCTGACAGTCTAGCCACCTCTTGATCAGACTTACAAATGTGTTATGTCTGGTGTATGCTTTTCTGTTTTATCCTTTTGAAACTCATCCAACCTTTTAAGAAACTTTCCAAGTGAATTCTTATATCATAATGAACATGTTTATCACCACCATGAACCCAAGAAAATCTATCCCCAGGCTTAAGGAAATGGTAAAATACTAAAGCAAATTGAGGACCCTCTGTTCAAATGAGCACCAGACTATTTAAACGTGTAGTTTAAAACGGCACTTGGTATCTATCTATAACCAACAGAATTGAGGCCTCTAGTTTATCTGTTTGTACCTATGTACAGAAACCTAAATTTACGTGCATTAATCTGTAAACTGAATCTCACCTCTTGTACCTGCTAAGATCAGCTTGGAAAACAATGTTTCATGCAGTATCATTCTCGAATTCTACCATCCAAGATGTGTTTAAATTAGAAGTACTTCACTTCTCAATAACTTCAGAATGCATTCAGTTCTCATAATGTTTACTCATAGTCATATTCCAATATAAAGCAGGAAAATGTTTTAAATATATATATATAGGAACTGTGCTGCTTAGACTAATTAGAACAGGAAAAAAACCCCAAACAAAAAAAAGAATAAGACAAATTCAAAAACATATTGCGGTACCAATAAAAAAGATGCTCATACCATTAAGTTTTTAAGTAAAAACCATGAACCTGTATTAGCCACCTTTAGTGTGGTCATAAATACCTGCAGTCATTCAAAACTCTCCTACCTCTGTAGATGTGGTCGGAAATAAAATAAGACTTGTCCAAGGCAAATTGCATTGTTACCAAAACCCTGTGTATTTAAAAAGAGGCACCACAATAAAATAGAAAGCCCCACAATCCATCAGTTGTCTAATTTATTCTTTTTTTAAACTTTAAAGATTACACCTAATAATTCTACAACGCAAGATGCTGTAGGAAGCAAGCCAGCAAGTCCTCTTCCACCACAGTCTCATCACTCACTATTTAATGCTCTTTATAACTTCTAACCCGTCACGCAACAGCATAGACTGCTTTCATTCACAAGAACCTTTCAACTCTCACTTCATAAAAGACAAAATACAAATTATACATACTTTTTAATTCTGCACCAACACAAACATCTGTTCCTTAAGATAACTCTATGATATGAAATATTACCTTAAAAAAAGTCATAGTTAATTTTGAGCTGTAGAATAAAATAACTAAAGGACTGAATTTTGCACTATTGATACTGCGTTGTACCAGTCTGCCAAGAAACTACAACAGCACCTATGAAAATAACACTGTTAAAGGTTTATCCTTGAACAATCTTTCCAACATTATTTTGATTATTCTAGCAGAATGGGATCAAAACATGCCACCTGATCGTCTGGTAGCAATGACAGACAAGAAACAGCAAAATATAGGATGCTCAGTTCGATACCTATTTGCAAATATTTCAGGTCATATAAAGCACGTTCGTAAACAGAGTCTAAAAATTTTTGATAGTCTTAAATCCCCGTGTCCACAGTGTTCAGAGCATCACAGAATGGCATTCATAGATAAAATGATTGCTTGTTTCAAATGGCTGCTACCATACTTTTAGAAGGGGAAAAAAATCTTTTTCCAACAATAAATTCAAATAAATAAATAAAATATTCCTATTCAGATTAAAGAAAAAAACAAATAAAACCAACCAAACAAAAAATAAATGCAAACAAAGTTCTCAACAATTAATTGTCATTTTAAAAGGGGTTGTTGACATTGTTCAGGGCTTTTCCACGCATCTTCCTAAGGACAGAGTGGTAGTGCTTTGGAGTTCTAATACACAATGTTAGGTGAAGAGAATTTTCCAGGCTAACTTATGCAGAACAAAGGTTATGCACTACAAGTTAATACCATGTCGAACAATTTAACACCTCCTGAAACCCTACACAGATAGCTCTAGCTAAGATACTGCAGACAGATTTCTTTGCGTGAACAGCACTTACTACTTTCTGGACAACTGAATATTTAATAGCTCCAGCAGCAAGTGAAGCCCTTCAATGGTTTAACCCACAGCCAACAGACAACCTCCCATGAGTATCTACAAGTAACATCCTATTAAATGAACACTATGACCGTGGAAATCATGTTGTAAATGAACGGTATAAACTTTCATTAGGACAATAATTCTATGGCCATTTACCACTTCCATCATTTTCCCTTAGTTTTCATTAAAAAAAATATTTTACCTCAAAAGGAATACTTGTTGGCTATTCATTATATAAGAAGAAACTTTAATGCTGTGAAAACATTCCTGTGAACCTCTAATGGTACCAAACTTCTGACAATCATTTGCAACATAATAAGAAGTTAAATAATTCAAATAGCATACCATTAAAAAATTAAAAAAAAAAAAAAAATCAAATAGCATTACCTTTACTCCGGGTATAAAGACGCATTATTGGTTTTGTTAATTATCAAAGTCATAGCATTAGCCTCAGAAAGGTTTCATCATCTACCGAAAAAGAAGCCAGTAGGAAGAACATATAACTTACGTTGTTCATATACTCGCTGAGCAGATCCTGCAGGGCCTGCCGCACGGCATTGCACTCGGCAACGATTCGTTCCCGGCGGTCGTCTCGCGTGCACGAAGAGTCTGCCATCAGCGCTGCCCCGCTGATGATGCTCTCCAGCCTTTCTTCAAGAGATGGTCTGAAGCGGGCCTCACTGAAAGTCATTGGGTCTAAAATAATTTTGTTCTAAAAAAACAAAATACAAGTGGAAAAATTAGGAGTGTACCTGGGTCTTCAGCACTTTGTAAGTGTTCCGTATTTCAGCGGCTTCACGGGGTTTTTAGTCTTTCATATAAATAAATTATCTACCAAAATCCTAGAAAAATCAATATTACAGAAATACCTGGTAGCTCTAAAATCCCAATATATAAATAAAATTTAAAATAATTACATATACAAATAATTCACAGCCTATAGTTATAAAAGACTACTGCCAAGAGCTACACAACATGTTCAAATATATATTTGGGAAACACATATTATAAATCAAATCAACACAAACTACTGTAGTATACATTAAATATATATATGTGTCTCTTTACCTTTATATATTATATGGATATATTTAATCTTGAAGAAAATTAACATTATTCTTTCTGGACTCTTCTGAAAAATTATTGGATATTCAGGAAATTCATATGAAAGGTGTAAGTTATTTAAGACTGAAGAGAAAGTGGAATTTTCTCCGTTAAGTAATTCCTTAATTTTGATTATTTTTATTAGTTGAGTACACTGCTGAAATGTTAGATTACCTCAGTATTAAATAAAAAAAGAGGAAAGCAACACTGCAAGAAACTCATTATTAGATAATCACACTTAAGACAAAAATGTGAAATATCTCTGATTCCCATGCTGTAGTGCATCTCTGAAGTCTTTTTCTAAAGTGTCTTTCAAGCTTATTTTTGTTTGTTTGTTTTTTTAATCAAGAAAAAATGATGGATGATTTAATGAAAAAGAGAACACTATAGGAAGATAGTCTAAAAATGTCTTTAATTAGTCAAATGGCCTGTTAACAAAATATCTTCATCCCCCTAGAATTTTTTTTTTCTAAAACTGTTTTCTATTAAAGAAATATTAATTTTTAAATTATGATCACTCCTAAAAAGTTATGTATTTTTATATCAAACTTTTTATGAAATATCAAATAGGGCTAAACCACATAGATTCTACCCTTACCAGTGTACAACCTTATGTAATATTATGATTTTTGAGTCACTGCTAGAGTATATTCTGATTTGCTTTTCTCCTTTTGTAGTTCAAGGTAGCAAATACAAGAGCAATAATTGCTTGCTCCCACTTACAGGCACATTAACAACACCGTGTAATTCAGTAACCTTTTGCTGCAATCATGCAAAGAAGTTCCATAATTGCATATTGTCTAAAAACGCTCTGTAAGCTGTGCACTTATTTGAGCTTCAAAAGAAAATAAATCGTGAAATAGGAATGAAAAAGTTAAAAGTGTTCTGTTTTCTAATAATCACACCTATTTTAAAGCACATAGGACTTTTCTTAACGAACCATTTTAATTTTCACAACATTTTGATAACTTTATGATTACTCTTATTTCCTTTACTATCCAAGAGCAATCAACAAGCGCAAGCCAAATGAGGCAGTTAATTTGAAAAAATACAATAGGTATTAAAATGTACATCACGATTTAGGGACATGATACATAACTGACATCTGCCTTCAACGTTGAAAACTGTTTATTACAAATCAGGATATGCTCTAATGAACTAACTCTAGACTAAATTCTGATTCAAAATGAGTATGTTTTCCTTAATTCAGTGGAAAAAGGCTTTTACAAAATATCTGCTCATTTCTCAATAAAACTTCCAATTAACTCCACACACAAAAGACATAACTCGCATTATTATACAGAGAAAGAGGATCAAGCCCAGAGAAATCTATAACTCAACTGAATGCATAGCAGTTAAATAGCGACAAACAGAAGGACATCAGGAAATTTATGAAGATTCACCATTAAAAAAAAAAGGACAAAGAGAAGAATTTTAACCAGATAGCATATTGTTCCAGCTCCAGGAACAGCTGACTTAGCAGAAATAAATGCAGCGTTACCCAGAATGTGAAATAATGTCTTACATGTATCTTCTGGGTCTATGTTTCACTGCATAAGCAGAGTAGTTTTACAAGCATCTAAATTAGAAATTACTTCTCTAAGCGTTAGGCCTACGCATATTATGTAGCTGTGCTTTTCAGTCAAATGATACTACTTGGGATTTTCAGAAATCAACTGTATAAGTTCATCTTCACAATAGCATATTTAACTTAGTAGTAGCAGTAAGACTGAAATTGTATCAAATGAACTATCTTGGCAATTTATGCCATTAGTAAGAAAAAAATTATTCAAAAAAAAAAATAGCTGCAAGTTTCAGATTGTTTTCAGTGCTTCCTTATTCAAATCTGGTTGTGTTTTTAAATGGCCACAAAATGGTCATGTTAATAGTCATGTGGTGCTTTGAGGTTTTTTATCCACAAAAGTGGTCATTAACAAAGAGATGAAGTGCTCTTTACTAGAGACATTTCCAATAGCCACCATACATTCTACTTGTAGCAAACCCTTCTCAACCCATAAACTCAAAGCAACATCCATACAGCACTACTGCAACTTCCATGGTGCAGTTATCGCAACATAACCAGTCCTTCAAGAAATGCCTCACTCTTCCTCCTCTTCCTTATAGCCATAGGTGCAAGGTTCTCTACCTACACAGCAAATTTCAAACAGCAGGTCTTGCAACTCTCAGCAAGTCATGAATCACATTTCTATTCTTCAGGTTTTTGAAGACTCTGCAGTCTTCTATGGGACCCAAGGACCTACCAAGAATGTATTCCTGGAATATCTGCATCCTTTTCGAGCCTTGAGGATGAACAATCTGCAGATCAAATATCTCTGATCACTGAAACCCAACTCACTATTTTCACATGTGGTTATGTTATACAACATGGATAAATTTAGGAAATTCTGTACAGAATACATGCAAATACCATTTACATTTCAAATAATAAAGTATGTATCATTGAGGGTGTATAATTACAGCTTTTCTTACTGTAAAACACAGAAAAGGAATATATTTCTGGGTTTTTTTTCTGAATAAGAAGAGATCTTTATAACAATCAAACCATAGCTCGTGAAGAATAAAACCCACTGAGTTGCACTCAGTCATTTTTCATTCATATCCCACAAAACTTTTTCTTTATAATTAATTTCTAGGCTTAAGTAGTTAGTTAAATATTCTGTTAATGACAATTTAGAATCACGGAATAATTTAGGTTGGAATGGACTCAAGTTACCTGCTTTAAACACCTCCTTAAAGCACAGTCAACTTTGACATCAGGCCAGGTTACTCAAGGCTTCATCCAGACGAGATGAGATCTCCATCCTTGGAGATTTTCCAAATCTTTCTGCCCTGTTTCAGTGTTTGATCACCTTCATGGTGTTGGGTTTTTTTTGGGGTTGGTTTTTTTTGTTTGTTTTTTCCCTCCCCAGTATCCATACAGAATTTTCCTTGAATTGGCTTGTGGCAGTTGCTTCTTATCCCAATACCATGAATCTCAAAGCGGACTCTAGCTCCATTTTCTCTACACCATCCTACCAAGACATTGAAGATGCCAGCAAGATCCCTCCTCAAAACCTTCTATTCCGCAGTCCAAAAAATTGCCAGCTCTGCCAGCCCCTCCTGATTTGTCATGTCCTGCAGCCCCCTCATCATCTTGCGGTCTCTGTTGGATCTGCTCAAGGGTATTAAAGTCTTCCTTGAACTGGGAAGCCCCCAAATGGATCTGGAAGGCCTGATGCAGTTTCATAGGCGACGAATATAGGGGAAGAAATCCCTTTCCTTGACCTACCGCCTATACTCATGCAGCCTCATAGCTGGCTAACTTGCACGACTCTAAGGGTGAACCTCTGACTCAGGTTGAAGTTGTTGTATGTCACGAGCATTAAATGCTTTTTGTTGCCCCACTGCTTTCTTAACCCTAACGTCACACAAAATGACCACAACTAACTTCTGGGCCTCTCTTGATTCACTTTTATAACACAAAACACTGCTGGGAAAGAAAACCTTAGAGATTCTAACACAAAAAACAGCACAACTACACTATGTGTAAAATCTAATATATAACAATGTGGTTACTTTCTGATGGGTGAGTAAAATAAATTATATTTTAGATGTTTCTTTTAAACTCTAAACATTTCTCAAATATCTCACAAGGACAATAGGTTTTTCAGCTTTGGGAAGAAAAGAACAGGAAAGAGAGCCTGCTATATGACAGCTCTCGACATTCAGTTCCCAAAGAGACACTATTTTTTGCTTTTGAAAGGTTTTACCCCTTTTCAAAGAAAGCTTGATATCAAAATGCAACTTCAGACTATATTACGACATTTACAAAGTTCTTACACATATATCAACATTATGTTAACAAGGAAATAATATCTTCTTGGAAGGAAGAAAAAAACAGTTGCCAGGAAATCTGGCTAAATAAATTCCTTCAAAAGTCTCAAGTTTTCATCACTTCTTGATAGTCAGTTAATGAATGATGAATGTAAATGAATTGGATCATTTTACATTTCTAATTAGTTAACTAACATTAGAGCCATAAATCAAGGACTGACATCATAATTCAGGCCTTATAATTGTTTCAAGCCTCTTTACAATTGCAGAGAGATTAGTGTAAAAGTACATCACTTCAGCTTCTTTTGCTGAAAGTAAGTCCAAGAAAATTAAATATAACTGGAGACTTATTTAAATAAACTCGTGATAAAATCTTATTTAAGTATATTAGAGTTAACTATATTCTCACATACAATTTTTAAAAATTATATAAAACTGCATTTATAGAGTAGCTGCAATGTTTTAATAAAGAATACAAACTTTCAAAAGATAGACCTCTTCATACTAATTAGTACTTTAAGCCATCTTTCTCTTGTTCCAACAGGAATAAACTATCAAGAACACTAATAAACAATAGGGCACCACTTCTGACATTTAAAATGTCAGCTAAATTATTCATACTTCAACTAAAAATTCTGAAAATAACCACATAACCTACAGAAATGCATTGTATTTTTAGGGAGAACATAACAATTGAAACTGGTGAAATTTATCTGGATTAGAATATCTTTTTCGACCATACAAAACTGTACAGTTTTTATTAGCAATATAAAGTAAAACAAAACCAAAACATTAAATTAGTCTTTTAAAACAATTTTACAGCTCCGAAAGAACTACGATTACTCCATCATTGTCTGCGTTTTCCAAATTAAGTGTGTGCTCTTGGAAAAACTTAATATGTGCATTGCTCATGAAAAATCTGTTCTACTGGTTTCTGTAAGTAGGAAGTCTTAAGGGAATTTCGGCAGCTTCTTCAGAACCATGGATTTTTTTGCTTTTTAAACACATAAGTAATGTTCATTATTTGGGAGGCTGCAGGGAGGAAATTCAAGTTCTGAAAAAGCTGAAGATCAGCCAACATAAAATGTATCCAAATTCATTCCTAAGTCAATAGACAGACTCATAAACTTTGAGAGTGCTCAGTATTTTGGCAAGCTTGAAAAAAAGCCCTTGGAAAGCATCTTTTTTTTTTTTTTTTTTTTCCAAAGTCATAAATAGCATTAATGAAACTGCTGCTACTACTACTACTACTACTACAACTACAACCACCACCTTAGAGCTGGTAACACAGAGATTCTTAAATTATAGCTCAGCTATAAGTCGTAATGAAAATTCAGACAGGAAAGTGCTTAGATAATTTTTCTGGGGGGGGACACACACACCCAAACAAACAAACAAAAACACACTAACAAATATGTCTACACAGTTTTCCTGTTGATATGGTTCTGTGTATGTGGGTAGCAGAGAAGGTCAGACTTTTATGTTCATGCAGATACTTCTTTCTAGAACTCCCTACTCAGTTACCCCCCATTCAACCACTGACTGAGGCAACATGAAGGAACACAGTACTTCCTCATGCTGCTTTAATTTTTCTATCATGTAAAAAAGGATGACAAAAGTAATGATAGCCTTTATTGGGCCCTTTAAACAATCTACTGTGATCCATCCTTTAAAATACATAAAAATTCAATTAAACAAAAGTTATTTCCTCTTGCAATTGAGTAAAAGTGAATTTTAAAAGAAACTATGAAATCACACAAAAGAAGTCCAATATCAGCTTGTTGTGTTCTAATGGGAAACAACCTTCTTGTTTGAGAAAATAAACATTTTAAAAGCACCGATTAGAGAAAAACCACACACACACACAAAATCAATATTAAGCAAACACTTCGTGCTTTTCTATGGGGCTGTGGAAGGCAAGAAAGTTGAATTGATTTTTTCAGACTTATTCTCAAAGACAGGAAAGGCATCTTTGAAGGCATAATAATACAGTTGTGAATCTAATATGAGACATTATAAGGAATAAAAAAAAGTAAAGTATGAAACGTATTCGTACAAGACAATGCAGGAGCATAAAACTGCTAAAGCAGCAGCTGCAATCCCATCACTGTCCAGCTGGCGCTCTGCAGGTGAAGGAATTATCCTAGAGAGAACAGAAATATCTTTCAAGTAAGAAACTTCTGTACAACAGAGTTTCACAAAGATTTGCATCCCAGACAATCCCAGTCAACTCAAGTGATGTATTATGTACCGTAGTACGCAGCACGGTACAGAAGAGACACTTAATTGGAATTTAGGGCCTTGTGGTTCCTTTATTGACTCTTGTATTAATCTGTCGCGTGACTCTAGACGAAAGATACCTTCCTGCCTCTATTTCTCTGTTTACAATTTCTAAATTCATCTGTTTAGAATGTAAAACCTTCAGGGCAGAGACCATTTCCTAACATGCTGCTTAGTGATACAGCCCGATGAAAATACATTTTTTAAGGCAAACACTACTGCAAAGCGAACAATATGTCAGAAGGGGGAACCAAAAACTCAGTGACAAATGCTATTGAAACATCAAATTGATAGAAACCTGAGATAAACAACATCACAACCACAAGGCAGTATGAAAAACTGTCTTTGTGTAAAAAGAAGCACGTACTATACTGAGAAAGACAGCTTGTCAGAACAACCTGAGACGCGACTGTATAAATAAGAGTCTTCAATGTATTTCTTCATCAGAAGAGCCAGGTTTGGTTTATGTCTGTATGTGTCCCCCAAAGTGCTACCAAGGCTATTTAGTTCCTGTTTAGCAATAAATCAAGTGTTTTACCCATCACTACAGTGCGTTTCGCAGGCGTAGAGGGGTAATGTGAAGAAGTATGATCAGTGTGACAGTGCAATGCCCCAGGGAGGAGGAGGAGGAGGATCCCCCTTCCTCGCTCCCCAAAACACAGTCCCGCTCGTACCGCTCCAGCACCGACGCTTTCGATGAGCTGGTCTGACGTGTTAAAAGAGAACCAATTCAGAGAAATCGGTGGCTATCTTTCCTTCTGGAACAGTGGGAGACTAAATTCATAGTAATTTGATGAATATTCCAATACCTGAAGGGGGCTTACAGGAAAGCCGAGGAGGAGCTTTTTAGAAGGTCACATAGTGACGGGACAAGAGGGGATGGTTTTAAACTGGAAGGGGGCAGATTTAGATTTGACATGAGGAAGAAATTCTTCCCTCTGAGGGTGGTGAGGCCCTGGCACAGGCTGCCCAGAGCAGCTGTGGCTGCCCCATCCCTGGAAGGGTTCAAGGCCAGGCTGGACGGAGTTTTGAGCAGCCTGGGCTGGTGGGAGGTGTCCCTGCCCATGGCAGGGGGGTAGGACTAGATGATCTCTAAGGTCCCTTCCAACCCAAACCATCCTGTGGTTCTATGAATATCACACTCAGGTAGAAATACAGAGCCAAGAGCAGACGGAGCGACAGCCCCCACTGACACAGCCCCCAGCAATCCTCTCCTCACTCTGGTCTCTACATGTCAATGGAGATATCGTTTCCCTGAAATATCGGTGATGTTCACTTGTTACACACTAGAGTGACAGAAACATCTCAAATGTGCTAAATAAACATACTCAAAAAAGTACCAAGTGCAGTCTAATTGGAATATTTCACTTAGTGTTATTTTTAAGCTATTATATGTAACGTGGCAAAACTTTAATATATTTTTGATTTAACAGTTCAGATATTCATACTTTTTATTAACAAAGAAATAAGCAACCTGTAATAAATTGAATACTCACTGTATAATTGCATTGCTACAGAAAACATTTCTGTATAGAAATGTCGATTAGGTATTTTTTAAAGTGTGTTTCCTTTGTGTGTTTCTACTGCCTCTAATAAATGTGCCTGCATGAGGGTTCACTGTAAAAATGCCTTTACAAATGAACAGATCAAATGTATTTGCCAGGAAAATACACAAAGCTTCTGGCATGTTGGCATACTACTTTTTTCTACCAGCAAAAGAAGTGATAGCAATGTGGTATAGTTAAACTTATAAATAATATTTTCGATTGCTAAAGCTCTCCACGATACTAATTTATTACACAGGAGCATTTCAGGGTAAAAAAAATAAAAAAAATAAAGAAACCCACTAGATGGTGCCCTTATACAGAAAATATAGAGCAGCAGCATCCTGCTCACTGCTGAAGGTGAGTGAAGGTAAAAAGATCCTAACGGGTAGTAAGTGAGGGAGCTCCCCTTACAGAGGTCACATTTCTGCTATTCCTTTGATACCAAAACCCTGTCATTTCCAGTGCTGTCCCTTGTACTCTCAAGCTGACATTTCAACAATAATATACATTCCCAGACATACACAAGCACAGATAAACATCGACCATAAAATGTTGTAAAGCCAACTATTAAGATTAAAAGTAGAATGAGCTTCTGATACAAGTAATTAAAATTATTTAGAATAATAGAATAGTCTGGGCTGGAAGGGACCTGTA
>JMFS01116037.1:0-27340 GCA_000699545.1 Podiceps cristatus
AAAATAAAATAAAATAAAATAAAATAAAACTAAGGTCTTCAATAGCCTTTATATATATATAAAGAAAAAAAACCTTGCTGAAACAATACCTCACAGATGCTGTTCTAAAGAGAATTAGTTATATGCTTTTAAAAGGAAAACGTGTCAGTATTTGATAGAGCCTTATGAATTTTCAGTCAGCACTGGGAAATGTGGTTTTTAACCATTTAGAAAAACGGTTCCACCATTTAAAAAAACCCAAACAACACAAAAAACACCCAACAAAAGAATACAAACTAAAACCAACTGAAAATAAAGGGGGAAAGTGCTCCTTAAATATTACATTTGATCTCTTCTGTTCTAACTGTGACAGAAAAATGCAAAGATGTAGTAAGCCAAAAGGTAAACTACTTCCAAGCTGGTTTAAGTGCAAAATTTAAATTCAGGCCACTGGAGAAAATCATTTTAGCTAAGCCAAGATCTGTATCTATACCGTATGTGCTGTTATATAATGACATACAGGCTGCCCAAAAATAGCTGGTCAAGATATGTACTTAAAGTTGCATTTCAGTATTTGTATTCAAGCATCATGCAGGGTTAGCACCCAGTAAAAGGAGCATGGAAGATGGTAAAAGGCAAGGAAGGCACTAAAAGGACCGTGAAATATTCCTGCATTGCAGTTTGCTGAGACAGTAATGAAAAAGAGGGAATCTGGCTGCCTGATCAGACGTTCCTCTTAAGTACTTCACTCCCGGAATCACTGTGATAAAATTGCCTTGAGATTTGGTAATTTCACCTTGGGAATAACAGGGAGAAATTTTTTTGCATGTTTTGTGTAAGCTGTAAGAAAAACTACCTAGAATGAAGACTTAACTACAACTGCTAGTTGTCATAGGTCTCCTTGGGAGCTTTTTGACAAAGCACCAAGGTGGTGGAAGTCCTACTGTTGATGCTACAGACAACCATACACATATTTTAGGATCAGGAAGATCATAACCCTCCTTATCTGGTGTAGGCAGCACAATAATACCAGTGCACTTCTGTCTGGAGGTAATAAAAGGAAAGGCTGGGTTGGAAAACTGACATGGCTACTATCAAAAAATGTAAATATGTCTCACCTAGTTGAAAATTTCTTGTTCAGATCTGGCTATGTTTGAAGCTACACTAGAAAAATACGTAAATAGATAAGAAAATTCTCCAACTACCATAAAAAACCTGAAATAGCTTAAATAAAAAAGAAAATATCTGTGTTTTGATAGAAATTTTGTAAGAAAACCGCAAATTAACTAAACAAAAAAGAAAAAAATTGGATTTTTTTTAGATAAAAGATCCTGTTTCTTTTTATCTGTAAAAAAGAGAAAAAAAAAACCTCCACATTTTGATCACAAAATTACAGAACCTGTTTACCTTTTCTTTAAAATATTTATATATTTTTTAAAAAAATAATTTCAAAAGAAAAAAAAATTCAAAATGACAAAAGTGAAATATTACAGCATTTTTCATTCCATGTTGGAAAGGTGGAAAAATACAGAACTATTTCCTTTATTCAACCCAATTTTTAAAAGCTTTTTATCCTGTACCTGTGCTTTGATACAATCCTCAAAATAATCCTGTTCTATACTTAATACCTGACTGTCCATAGCACCTTTTGTTGCTACTGTGAATTCTTGGTTCCCATCATATTTTCTTTGCTGAATGATGCAGAGATAAATCCCCGTTAGCAGTAATGCAGTAAACAGCCATAGCCTATTTTTAAGGAACGTTTAAGCCAAGACAAACAGGATCTCTGATTGTTTTTCTGTTTGCTTCTTTGTTTGTTGCAGCAGAAACCTGCTGTTTCTCAGCAGGCTGGAAACTTCTGGCATCTTCTGCTTTCACGTCCTCATCACAAATGGTTTCTCTTAAAAATGAAGACAAAAATTTTACAAAAACAAGTAAAAGGGTCACAGGTGCACATTACTGGCTGTTTTTATTGTGGATTTTCAAAGATTCTGAGTCACAGTAGATATTTTTAGCTGTGCTTTTAACCACTTTTTCTGCTACATTGCATAGATGGAAACTATTTTAATAGTGGTTTGATCTTGGTGCTCATTTGAATTTAGGTCCATTGTCGAATAAGTTATTCTTTCAAATTTCTTTCAATATACAGATCTGTAGCCCTCTGATTCTTATACCATTAAGCTTGCATTTTCAAAGGTGTATTATTTACATGTTTAGGACAGAAAGCTCTTTAATTATATTGTTGGATGTACAATATATAATTACCAATTGTATCTTTGTAAATTCAAAGAAAGGGGGCTGATAAGGCTGATGATAGAAAATTCATGAGGTTTCATAAAATAAATACCTATGTTACTATTGTTCTTGTATATCTTAAAACAGCTTATGCTATTTATTGTTGACTCAAATAAGGTTTTTGTACAAGAGGTTGGCTGAAGTTTAACTTCTGCTATTACAGGTGAAGTAAAGTCTCAATTCTGTAAGATTTTTTAAATTCTTATTAAAATGTCGGTTCATTTTAGATTTGTGTTCAATACTTGCTTATCTTTGAGTTCCAATTATGGATTGCTATTTTTATGTATGAATTAATGACCATGTGGGATTACCTCTTGATTATGTGCTTATTTCTGATTTATTTCTTCTGATTAAAGTTTTATTTTAAGAATTATCATGTTTGGAGATATTTTTGTACAGATATAGTCATAGGAAACATATCACGGGACAAAAGCCTGCAAGTAAAAGTGATGGAAATAGGGACCTAACAGATCTTCTCTATTTCTGATTTCTGTTCATTCTAATCTAAATTCATGTATATAACCGACTCCCTCATTGATAATAATGTGTGATGTAAAGTGGAACAGGTATTGTAGTTTTACCAGGGACACGGAAAGCTCACTGTGTGAGAAGAGGAAGAACAGTTTGGCTTGTTTAGCCTTATAAAGCAGAGGCTGAGAGGAGAGATTATTGCTCTACTCAGTTATGCAAGAGGAATGGTTATTGACAAGAGGAAGAACCTCTTTCTTTGAAGGCAAACATTTGTAGGGGAGCAAATGACTATAAATTAGCTATTAACACATACACAGTTCAAAGGAGAAGAGCCCCATATAGCATAAACCAATAAAATTCAGGAAATTTCATGGAAGGGATTATGTGACCTGTCTGCTTATCACAGAATCATAGAATAGTTTGGGCTGGAAGGGACCTTTACAGGCCATCTAGTCCAGCCCCCTGCCATGAGCAGGGACAGGTGCGACTAGATCAGGTCGCTCAGAGCCCTGTCCAGCCTGGCCTTGAATGTTTCCAGGGATGGGGCTTCTACCACTTCTCTGGGCAACCTGTTCCAGTGTCTCACCACCCTCGTTGTAACAAAAATTCCTTATGCCTAGTTTATATCTAGCCTTTTTCAGTTTAAAAAACATTACCCCTTGTCCTGTCACAGCAGGCCCCACTGAAAAGTTTGTCCCTGTCTTTTATAAGCCCTGTGTAAGTATTGAAATGTTAGTGTTGGGGTTTGAACCCACTGAATGAAGAGCCCTTTCCTGTCCTATGTTTCTGACCTCTGAGGCAGCCCTGGTCAAAAATTGCATTATTGAAGTCCCTGAGAGATTTATCAACTCTGGGAAGAGATTTGGAAGCAAATGTATTTGTGATTAAACTTTTATATATGATACCCACATTGTAAATCAGGAATTTCATTATTATAAATTATAAAACATACTGTAATCTCTGCACATTTTTATCTTGAAGTTTTGTCTCTCAATAGACCTATATTTTGCTGCCTCCATTCTAATCAGGTCTAATTTGTTTGCTTTTTTGCTTCTTTGTTAAGAACACGCAAGAATGTATACTTCCAAAAGAACCTATGAGCTTTACAAAGGGGTCGAAAAGAACATGTACATAGAAAATGATGATTCTTCTTTCTTTTTTTTTTTTTTTTTTTTTTTCCAAGTAGTTTATTTGCCATCTTAAGACTATCCACAAATGTAACCTTAAATTCTGTTATAATTTCTGCTGAAAATTCCAGATGATAGTTACTGTGTTACCTAATGACAGTGCATGGAAAAACTGTGTTCATTTCTCTTTTCTGAAGTTAAATCCTCATCAGCCTACATCAGAAAGTACCCCAGCTATATATTTTGTCGTGGGATATTCCCGTTTGCTATTTTTTTGTCCAGCTAATGCAAGTGAGAGCTGATTATTCTACCTAACAGGCAGGTGATGGCATCAGCCTTGACATAGACACTGATGTGTTACCACCACATGCATGAGAGACAAAAAGGGCAGAGGGGGCTTCCTATGGGGATTCCAGTTGAGAGAGCCAAAGTTTGTGGGATAGCCGTCCCTCCAAAAGCTCTGGGCACCATGTATATCCCAACTACCCAATCCAAAGTAAACCCAAACCCATATATAATGAAGTAGCAAGAAACCACACCACCAGTCATTTTGATCTGTTCTTACTGTGTCAAGTTACTTGTTAATGTAGGCATAGCCAAACTTTAGTAAAGATTAAAATTCTTTGTCTTATAAGGATAAATCTAAGGTCTAGTTATTAGTGGTTTTGCAAAATGGTAAATGCTTTTGAAAAGTAGAAAAATGTTGGTCAACTCTCTTCTTCCAAATAGCCCACCTGAAACCTTCTGGAACTTCAAACCAAGAATATGGTTAGAGAACTGTGTTTATGATAAAGATATTTTTCCAGAGATGCATTTCTAAATAATTCATTCACTGTTTGTCTTAGGAATTCACTCTGCACAACAGCAAGTAATACCTTAAAGCAGTTAACGTTTTTTTTAGAAACAGTAATGGTATTTTACAGTAAGAGTTGATAAAAATGAATCAGGAATGTTTTTACAAAAGTTCCATATTTTGACACAATTATCCAATTAGCTTCATTTTTAAAATTTCAACATTTAGATGCAGTTAGAGACTTTATCCTGGTGCCCTTCTTTGCTTTTCCAATATACACAGTTATAGTACAATATGTTGCTTTCTCAAAAGACACCTGGGGAAGGGGAAGGTGGGAAAGGATGGATAGGTAGAATTCAAATATTCATTGCTGGATCTCGATGCTACACTGGGAAGTTCTTATGTATTCCTGTGTGTTTATTTTGTCTTCTCAAATTACAATTTTACAGCAATCTAAAATTATTTTTTTAAGTGTAAGGGAACATGTGAATGGAAAATATCATAAGACAGCTGTACAGACCCTAATAAATAGCACCAGCTGTAATTGTAATTGAGAATGTTCATTTCAGATCCTCCTAGGGAAGTATGTAGAAAGGCAAATGCAATAAGCGTTTTTCATTTGGGCACAGAATGACACACTGCATTCCTAACTGAGTTTGTGGGCATCAATACTGACATTTGCTAGCAGAAAAAAATTCCTTGAAGACAAATGAATAACAAAATCTGGCATTTTTTAATAGAAATTGAGATTCTTTTGTTTGTTATTTTTTGTAGTTTTGGTGGTTTGTATTTTTGTTTTTATTTTGTCTAAATTTTTAACATGACTATATGCCTCATATGATCGCTTCCTGAATTTTGTTAAGCTTCATTTTTCTTTGCCTCCCCTTTTCTGATTTTACTGAGTATTCTTATCTACCTATGCCAACCTCCATAAATAGATAAATATGTGAAATAATAGGTCACACTTATTTTGGGTGTATTTAAGATGAAACTGCTTTTGAAAAGGTTGAAACCACTTCCTTTTTTCAGCCAAAGTATTTAAAGAGACAGGCCCACAAACCTTCTATGCTATATAGTTAACAAACCTTACATATATTTCATCTGACTAAGGCAGCCCTTAAAGCTAATGCTTTATCGATACAGTGAATATCTCTACAGCTACTGTTTCTGCCTGCATCCTCAGATAGTGAAACATCAGTTGCTTAAAGGTTTTGGGTCATCTTAACAGCAAAATTTGAAAGAGCGCATTAGGGGAAAAATGTCAAACTGAAGTTTTCAAAACTTTCCAAGGTGGAAAAGTAATATTAGGGCCTTCTGCAAGATGAAAGTGGCATGCAAAAACTATGGAGGGAGAAGTTAAATTTATTTGCAAGAGAGAACAAGATACTTTATGGCAAATGTTTTCTTCATCATTTAAATCCATGTAGCCAGCGAGGAGATTTGCAAGACTTGCCATACGGTGCTGGGAAGGTGTAGGCCCTGCTGCAGTCCTCTAGGCATGCGGCAGAACCAGCAGCGTCACCACCTTTCGCTAGGGGCTAAGGACCTCCCCGGGAGTTGGCCAGTCGTCCGCAGCCGGTGTGGTAAGGCAGACATGCCGCCATCTCACACGCACCGGAGCAAAGTGTTTAGGCAGCCCACATCCAGGAATGCTGAAAGAGCTTGAATGTCCTGTGACATTTATATACATAATTCCTTGATCAGATGGATCAGAATATACTGGCTGACAGTAAAACAGGGTAAGATGGGAGTTCAGGGCATAAGCTAGGATTTGGGTGATTTGAATCCGAATTCCTTTTCCAGCATGGGCTTTCTATATGCCCTCAGCCAAGATGCTGAGGCCTATTTCAGTGTGTGTACGTGGGACATCCACATAGTAGACTGTCTCTTAAGCTGCCCGCCAGAATCCATAGCCCTACATTAGGTGCTCATGATTCCCTTGTAAAGTTCCCCACTGGAAATGTTTGCAGCCTGAGGATGACATTTGCTAATGCAGGGAACCACATAAGCAAACCAGTAAGAAACTCCAGGGAGGGCTACCAGGAAGGAGCTGTCTTCCCAAAGGTAAACCAAGATTTAATTCTGTGCAGAATGGTGAACTGTCTTCTAGAATTAGATATTTAAGACAAGGGCTAAGCTCAGTCCTTTCTTGCCAAAGGGAAAATAACCTATGCTAACACAATGTCTAAATGATTTTTATTTTTTTCCTTCACAGCTTTTACTCAAGTGTCTGTTTATTCAAGAAATAATTCTCTGCACAGAACTCATACAGATCTCCCCTCTATCCATGTCCCAGACCATCTGGATGCACACACTGCAGTCAAAAGCTGCTGCGTTTGAGCTAAAAATCCCACAGACATAAAGTGGTTTGGAGACGATGAGTCAAGTACAGGTGAGGCAAAAGGCTGCTTACAGGCTGGTTTTTAATGTTAGATAATGGAAAGACTCCAAGTGAGAGCTCTCCTGCTTTTTCCATGTAAGTGAAAATTTGAAGGTTGGAAATTGCATGTGGTGGTTACCACGTCTCTTGTTCACACAAACCAAAGAAGTGGAGGCTGCAGCATTTGGAGCAGGCACACGTCTCGGTTCCCTTTTGCAACAAATAACCCAGCAATCAAGTGGGAATCTCCCCTGATGCAGCTCTCGCCAGAGAGTTATGTTCCCACCAGAGAGTTATGTTCTAGCTCCTTCCCTGATACTTCATTACCCACAGAAAGGAAATAGGAGGAAGCTTCACAGGGAGCTTAAAAGTGTGACAGATCAAAAGTGTCTTCTCCACAGTATTTCAGAAAAATGTGGTAAAACAAATAGGGAAGTCTGAAGTCCAAATTGGGCAGAATGGAGATTTAGAAACAGGCTTTCCTATTCAGGGGGAGTGAACTAACCATGAGCAATGAGGTATAACGGGGCTTCAGAGCAGCACTGAAGTCAGTTGTACAACGCTCAGCCCTCTGGGCCTTTCTGGAAGCTCCTACCACCTGCACTGATGAGCGGCAGCTCTCAGAGTCCCACTGAAAAAAAGGCCTGAACTGAGATCCACATCACTTGGATCTGCCAAAATTTGAATGTCTAAAAGTACCTACATTTTGCTGATAAAAGTTTTAGATGGGTGCTAAAGGGGCATTGCTTCTTCTCCTTGAGTTGGGCCTCTGTGCCATTCTTCTGAAACACCAAATTTCCCCAACTGTACAGGTAGAATGGATGAATGTAGTTAGCTACAGCCATGCTCACAATATGCAGTGAGGTCGCTATAAAGGATATCAAGAGATATATATGAGTATGTATATGGCAATATGAACACAGATGCATAGCGGCATGAATACTTGTCCAATTTATTCTCTTTTTTTTGTGGTATATTACATGATGGGGAAATACTATCTCCTAAGATTTCTGCAAATTTTAATTACAGCCTGTTGTTCTGTAAGATATGCTCTAGGGCTGAAAGCTCAGGATATTTCCTTTAACATTTGCTCTATTTAAACCAACACATAAATGTTCTCTGGAATAGTAATTTTTCCCCCTGATAGTAAAATACAAAATAAAAAGACCTAAAATGCCCATCTCACTGAAGTAATACCATTAAAGGGCCCATTTCAATAAGCCTCAGCCCAGCCTAGCATTTTACATGCAGAAGTTTGGGGCATGCAAACCATGAAGCTTTGGCAGCTCACTAGCCTGAGAACCTGAAGCTCGGAACTGGAGGCCTGCTACCGAATCGGGCACCGACTAACGGGCAGTTGGGAAAACTACTTAGAGATGATTTTTTTCAAATAAACCTTTGTAAGGTCCAAGTTTAGTACTACTATGCTTTCATATACTTTCAATAAGAGGACTGACTCCATAGACGATAAGGTCGCACATCTGTAAAACATGTAAACAAAAAAAAACCCAATCCAAACAAAAGCAGTTTGGATGGAAATGTGATGAGATTTCTAAATATAAAAAAGAAATGCCTTAATATAGACTTTCATGAGTAATTGAATGTGTTTCTCCTCACAAAAATTCTCTGTTGGAAAATCATTTCTTTCTCCTGTTTGTAGACACAATACGGTATAATAGGCTTCTAATTAGTTGTTTTTAAAGTCATTATATGAAGTGAATTATTCAAAGCTGTGAATAACTAGGCTGACTGAAAGAAAGAAGCTTTCAAGATATATATCTTAATGCCAGAATGAAAGATGAGTGGCATTCTGCCTTTCATTTCTCAGGACAACAGGATATTTCATTGAAGATTAAGATGGTTCTCCCAAATAAAGGTCATCTGGTCATCTGCCATAGGCTACGCCAAATATTTGACTGCAAGAAATGTCACTTACCATTAAGACTGATATCCCAGGTGTATAAGCTCATGATGTTGCTTTTACCAGTGTGATGTTCTCCTTTAAAAGAGAGCACGTGTGCAGAAACTTTGGATACTGGCATTAGGATCCTTTGGCGGATGGCTGCCAATATCGCCATGCTGTCAGGGCACTGCCACTCTGCTGTAGTGCTTGTGGTTGAGTGCTTGTGTTATCTGGGGAGATGGTTGTGTTTAGACATCAGAACCTTGGTCTACATTACACTGTTTTAAAACATGGTTGTATTAGAATTTTGTAGAGGAAAATACATAATCTTGCTGTACATTAACATAGTTATACAGGTAAAAGCTGGTGTAGATTCAACCATTTTAAATTAACATTACTTGGATAGTGATAAACTTGGAAAAAATCCTTTTCTGGCACACAGTCTCCATTCAACAATGTCTTCCTATGGTAGGTTTTATTTTATTGTTTAATATTGCTGGAGCACAGATTCAGTAGTTGTCATAATCTTGTAGCAAAGTTAATGTATTTTGGTGACTCCAGAGTTCTCTTCACCAGTGTTTTCTGTAGTACTCTTCAAATTCAGTTAATAAACACTACATAAACAGATGTCCAACTTCCATAAAACAGTCCATTGTGGAAAAGACAATCTAACCCCACATCTCTAGATCCAAACAGGCCCTGAATATTGTGTGTGAATAACAATGAAGGCCATAATGAGTACGGATTTAAAATTAACAGTTAATTATAACATTTAGTCAAAAACAAAATGGAAATTACTACTTTTCTTGTCATTATTTTCCCGACTTTCTCTAAGTATTTTAAGTTCTTGGCTTTTTTATGATATGCTTCCTTAAAATTTCAAAGTAATCCAAGCAAATAGTTCAGAAGCAGAGTCCAAAGCCTGATTTCCTATGGATTTCTGTCTACTGTGAACTAAAGAATGTGTTTCTAAATGAAACATTTGCTGCCATTTACAAAATTTATAAATATGTTCTCCTTTCTGGATTCTCTGACATTTGATAAATCATGAGGTGACACTATGGCCATTTTTTTTCTCCTCAGTCTTTCTGCTTGGCTGTGTCATAAAACTCACCTTTCTTAAATTAGTGCCATCTTCCTGCCTTGGAAGTTTTCAAAAAGTGCAGACACAGAGAATTTGACAAAGCAAGGCTGCAATTGCATAAATTTCACTTGCAAAGCAAACTGGGAGGAAACGCAAGGGCACCTGAACATTTGCCCCTGCAGTTGAAATATAATTTTAACACCTCTGCATGTAATATTGAATAGCAGTGACAATGTAGATGCCTTGCCCATGGAGAACTGGTAAAATAGTGAATACATCTGAAGATAATCATTACCTCTATCACTCACTGAAGATAAAAATCCCCACTGAAGATTTTCAGGGAATCAGAGAATAAAACAGTCCTTCTTCCATTTCCACACCATACTCTTCATTGTTTCTGGAGAGACGATGATGACTTTCAAAGGGACTAAGACACCACTTTGTATATAGAACATATTCCACTGAATATAATCAATGACAGTTTATCAGATTATTGACAAAAGCCCAATGTATTTTAAAAGAGTATATGCTTCAAGACAACATTTCCCAGTGACTGATGAGAATAGTGAATCTGTTCACTAAGCTAGTTTGAATACAGTGCAGTTAGCAAATGCCATTCTGGTACAGGAATGTGAATCAGGCAAACATTTGATGGAGCGAAGACAAATACTATATAAGAGGATATGTCAACAGAAAGGCTAAGGTCACCTTACTTTTTACTTTACATTTATTTTGACAGCTGCCTTTGATGTACGTCTGCACTTACCTCATTTGGAAGTTTTTTTAAAGGCTTCCTTTTGAAGAAGCTTAATTGAAGCTACGCAAGGCTGAGTTACTTTCTACAGTTAAGCTGACAAAACATTTCAGAACTGTGAGCTGCAGCATACCTCAATGGTGGGAAGAAAGAACATGGCCATGTAAACTGGTTTCACCCTTCCTGTGCTGCACTTGGGCCTGTAGCACCTTTGCAGCACAGAAACACAAAGACGGGTGGCTGGTAAGTGGAGACTGGGGAGGTGATCTAGTAGGCGAGGCACAAAGCATTGATGGCATACTAACAGATCGTAAGGGGAAAATTTATCCGTCTTTTAAACTGTAGAGAACAGGCTAGCACAATATATGTTTTTTAAAAACCTCTGAAAATGTTATTCTGAATGTCAGAATAAGGCTCAACAGCTTTTCATGCTTGACACTGGCTAATAGAGATTTAATTGTTTATTACTACTCTTGATAGTCACAGACCTATGGAATTGTTTCAGATGTTTAGTAACACATGTGGTTGAACTTTATTTACCATAGACTTATTTACAGATATGATACTTTCTACAGCAGTTAAAATTAGCTCAGTAGGGAAAAATGAAGCCAGAGGTTTAGAAGATGTCAGTACAAATTTATTGAGAAAACTTTTAAAATAAACTTAGATCTCTCAGTAAGGAGCGGTTCTGAACTATCATAAAAGAAACAAGTACCACAGCACTTACTGCACTGAATAGGACCTGCTATCTACAGGAAGTTACTTTAGAAATTTGTATTTATGATATGCATTATGGAATTTCATTATTGTGAAGTATTTCAGTACTTCACAATAACCTGGTGGGAATAAACAGCATTTCCTTACTTCATTTCTAAGTTTAGAGTCTGGAGAACAGTGAAATGAAGGAAGGCTTCTAATAAAAGCATTCACTAAGTAGAAAATCTGGTTCTCAATAATTTTCGCTATGCTACTGCTACATCCTAGTAATGTCCAAACTCCCTAATTAGCTAAGGTTTTGATAGCAGAGTTCCTTATACCTACAGATCTGTTCTGGCAATGACTAGAAGTATTTTTTTCAGCCTCTGCAATGATAAGTTTACCTTAAACAAAACCTGCCAGGGTTCACAGACATGGCATGTTTCTTTCATTTGAGTGAAGGGACAATTTAAAACCTGAACAGGTTTGTTTTACACAAGAATACAGCTAGAAGAGAAGTAGAAGTTGTCATCTCTTCTACCTTCAAACAGCTTGAGCACTCACCTAAAAATCTGAGGTCTAATTGCCTCCTCTGCCTGACAGCCCTTGAATCCTTGTCTCCCATCTCCCTGTAGGATACCCAGCAATCAGACTCCTGGGTAGTCTAAGGTGAAGTGCTATGTTTGTCTCTTTTGCAGAAGCTGTTTCATTTAGCATGAAATAATCAACAGCTCAATGGACTATTCAGTGGAAACGTGAACGTCACTCACTAATGATGGTATTCATCTGGGAAGGGGGATACTTGCAGCTAATGAATCCACAAGTATTTCAGATTGAATAAGCATTGGAGCAAAGTGCACAACACAAGTTTCTCCCATTTCCGCACAAATTTTCTTATCAGCAGGCTGGGGAGCAAAGCTCATTTGTACTTGCTCTCTTAACCATATACCAGATGGGAATTTAATTATCGTTTGCAAGTGAAATAGTCTTGCAGAGGAGTCCTACTACAGAGTACCATCCTGCCTCTGCTGCTCAGGGCACTCTTCTGAGAGGTGGGGAAGAGGCTCCGATCTACTCAGAGTGATGAGTGTACAGAGGAGCATTGATAACAACCAGCATGGCTTCACTAAGGGCAAATTATGCCTGACAAATTTGGTGGCCCTCTACGATGGGGTTACTGCGTTGGTGGATAAGGGAAGAGCAACTGACATCATCTGCCTGGACTTGTGCAAAGCATTTGACACTGTCCTGCATGACATCCTTGTCTCTAAATTGAAGAGACATGGATTTGACAAATGGACTGGACCACTCGGTGGATAAGGAATTGGCTGATGGTTGCACTCAGAGTTGCGGTCAGTCAATGTCTCAATGTCCAAGTGGAGACCAGTGATGAGTGGTGTTCCTCAGGGGTTGGGACTGGCACTGTTTAACATCTTTGTTGGTGACATGGACAGTCGGATTGAGTGCAGCATCAGCAAGTTTGCTGATGACACCAAGCTGTGTGGTGTGGTTGACACGTTGGAGAGAAGGGATGCCATTCAGAGGGACCTTGACAGGCTTGAGAGGTGGGCCCACGTGAATTTCATGAAGTGCAAGGTCCTGTACATGGATTCAGGCAACCTGAAGCACAAAAGCAGGCTGGTCAGAGAATGGACTGAGAGCAGCTCTGAGGACTTCCGACAAGGGCGTGTAGTGACAGGACAAGGAGTGATGGCTTTAAACTGAAAGAGGGTAGATTTAGATAAGATATGAGGAAGAAATTCTTCACCATGAGGGTGCTGAGGCACTGGAACAGGTTGCCCAGAGAAGCTGTGGATGCCCCATCCCTGGAAGTGTTCAAGGCCAGGTTGGACAGGGCTTTGAGCAACCTGGTCTAGTGGAAGGTGTCCCTGCCCATGGCAGGGGGTTGGAACTAGATGATCTTAAAGGTCCCTTCCAACCCTAACCATCCTATGATGCTATGATTCTATGGATCAGTTGAGACATATGGTATTTCTCATCTTTGACTATTTCAAGCAATTTACCTCTTAGCATTTAGGGCTCAATAGATTCTATTTTGGCAGTGATGGGTTAACGTTTGGACTCGATGACCTTAAGGGTCTTTTCCAGCCTTGACAATCCTATTTTGCTCTGTCTTATTCCCAGCTTAGGGCTTCAGATTTTATTCAATAGCCAAACAACTGAAAGTTTGCAATTTGAGGGTTGTTTATTAGCAAGTACAGATAATGCAAAGGAACAGCTCTTTATGATATCCAGGAAGTTATAGACAGGAACAAAACACACAGATGGGAGGAGCTTAATGCTTAGAAATTAAAACCTCAAAAAACACAATTGAGGATGTCTGAAAATACTTGAATTGTCTTTACTGCATTTTAATAAAGCCTTATGAAAAGACCTACAAAACCTGCTTTCCCTCAGTTTACTTTTTATTTAAGCAACTAGAAGAAACATGGAGGGAAAAGCTTTTTGAAAAGAAAGATATGGGGATTGAATAGTCTGAAGCAATTTGTCAGTGGCAGATTACATCCTTTCTTTATTGCAGAACAATCTTCAATAAGATTAATGAGTGAAATAAAATGAGTTGAATAGAGAAATCCTGTAGGGATCAAATGTTCATGCTATGTGTCTACTGTTACCTTATAATCTTGTTTTAGCTGATTAGATTGTTTTATCAGAAACCTGGGCAGAAATGTAGTGAAAGATGGAGCTCAGCATGATACTTCCAAATTAAAGCATATAATAACAGGCACAGGTCATGCTGATTCCTGTGACTGGTGCATGCAGGAAGAGTTAATAACACTGCATCTCAATAAGCTGTCATATTTCTGTGTTGTAATTTGGATGTACCATTTTTGTGGGAGGTTACTCAGCTAACGTAGAATGACACAGAAAGGTCTCGAGATTTGGTCTCACACTGCCTAATAAAGAAAATAAGATTTCGGTGTGAAATTTATCTGAGAAGGATCACCAGTGTTTTTTTCTCGATAATATATAGAACGTACTCCCTTTCATGGCTATGCTAAGAATGTTGTGCTCCCCCTTAAAAAAATATTTATAGATCTCCTCCCGTTTGAGCCTTATTCGTTTTCTGGAATACAGAAATACATTCCTTACTGATATTTTTGATGGTTTAAATACAGGCAATGAGATCTCTGATGTTTGAAGTGGTACAATGATGGTGTAATTGATTTCTGGACAAATTACTGCACAGTTAGTTTTGATATGCTCTTCACTATGTGTGTATTTGTCTGGAGTCAATTTATTCTTTTATATAAAAGAATGTAGTTGGCCACAGTTAATCTCTTTATTTTCTTTGGAAAAACCAACCCCAAACCAGCTTGATGTTAGACGAAGCAGCGGTTGTTATATTTACCAGCAGAGTAAGTGACAAGATTTTGGATGAGGGTGGGACAAAGACAAAATCTGTAACTCTTACTCAGGTCAAGCCTTTTTTTATTGTGTCTATTTGTACCCTGTAAGGGAGACTGTCAAATGCTTAAAGGAGAGTGAGGCATTTGGCTCTGGTTGCCTGTACTTCTTCTAAACCCAGACATAAATGGGAAACATTCCTCTACCCATTTGTAGCTGCATTTCAGATTGTAGTGTTACACCCTCCTCTCTTCTCTGCAGCCAACCATTTTCTGTTCTTTTTAAAAAATGCCTAGATGCTTGAGGTAAAAGTCAGGGTCATTTTCTGTCAAAATAAAGAACTAGCAGCTTAAATATATCGCCCCTCAGCCATTATAACTTAAAGCTGCATAACTTTGCTTATAGAAAACAATAATAGCGCAAAATAATCTATTTTTAGGAATTAATATTAATCTGGAATATTCTTGCAATGTAATATTAGGCCTTATTAGGCCTATATTTTTGAGACTATGATATCTAAATCATATTTATAAATATATATATAGCTCTAAAGTGATCAAACCTGTGTCTGTGAGCTAGAGCTGTAGAAGGAGGCTCAGAACAGCTGTTTGGTAAATCAGGCACAGTGCACTGCTTTCTCTTCCTCTGTTCTGATTACCAAGGTCCTCGGCACACTGCCCGCAGCACCTGTGCTTCCTCCAACCAACGGATTTCATTGACGTGCCACTTCAAAGCATAACGAGATGAAGAGAAATTGATCACGGAACAAAATTTTAGCGGAGTGTATGGGCACCTTCATTATGTCTGCTGTATGCAAACAGAACAGTGCCCAAACTAATAACATAATTAATGTGTTACTACACATATATCCATACATGGAAGCACATGCATTCGTATCTATACATGATGTCTTTGTTTCAGAAAGCTAAGAATAATGATGAACCTCATTAGCTGGTAGAATATCTGAATAGATGGTGGGGGAAAGCATTTGTAATAACAAAGAAGGACTAGAGGTGATTTTAATGAGCATACCCCAACATCACTCCACAAGTGAGAGGGAAGACTGAGCGACTGATTAAAGAATGGAAGTGAGAAGTTCTATTCCAACAGCCTCCTGAAAAATGTGCAAACAGCAGCTAGTAAAGCTCTCTTTGTCGCTTTGCTCCTTTTTTTTTTTTTTTTTTTTTTACCAAGAGGCCTAAACCACGTGCATTTAAAAACACTGAAAAGGAATCATCTAATAAGCTTTCTCAGCTATGCATGTTGATTCTTAATAAAGTTTAAAACACTGGGGAAATTACAGAGAACTGAAAAACCCTTATCGTAAGCCAATATTTTAAAAGGGCAAACTACCCATCAAATCTCAGTCCTAGGCAAATAATAGAATGTTTGACATCATTATTAATAAATAATTTTATTCCTCTCTTCTTAATATTAACTTTATTTTATGAAAAATAAATCTTTTCAAGCTAACTTGATATTTTTCTTAGATTATAGATCTAGTTGATAAATAATATCAGTAATGTATTCATTTTTAAAAAATTCTGTCAAACATTTGCCCAAATTGCATCTCACATTTTTAGTAGGACACTAGAATCACAATTTTGAACTTGGTCTGAGAACATTATGTGGATTCAAAACTTGCTAACTAGTGGCTTTTAAAATGGGGTTGTAAAGAGAAAATGCTTGTGTGGTAATGTGTCTAGAGGTTTCCTACTGGGATTTGATTTGAAATCTATGCTATTTAACATTTTTGTGAGAGAAGAAAGGAAAAAAAAAAAAACCCACTGAAACAATTTATGAATGACACAAAAGTGTTTCACAATGGTAACTTATAAATAGGGACTATCACCAATGAAGACTCACTTGGTTAGTTTAATAACTTCATGAAAGCAGGTAATTTGCATTTCAGTATCACCAGTATTGGACCATATTGAGTCAAGGACAAATAGCTGTCACAGCTGAGGGATGAGAGTCTATCCTGGGAACCGGTGGGTCTGAGCAGAATAAAACCCTCTCCTAAAGAAAATACAAAAATTTAGGCATATGCATGCATGATTGTGATCTTGAAAACTCTAAATGATGCTGCTTCTGATGCACCTTATTAATATTTTACTTAAATTTCTCAGCATAAATGGAACTGCTTCTTCACAAAGGACCTGCTTACACCTTGGCCGGATCAGGTCCTGAAGCACGGACAGAGGTCCCAAGCCGCGCTACTCCCCATGTTCTCACCATGCACTTGCTGTACCGCAGCAGGACAGGGCAGCTCCCTGAACGCCTCTGTGCCTGTCACATCGTCACCTCACTACCCTTGCCAACGGGGTGTCTTTCTGCCATCTTTCTTCAATCCTCTCCCCAGTTTATGTATCAGCTAAATGGCTAAAATGCTCAAAACGGGAAGCAGAAAGTTCAGCGACCTCTTCTCTCTGCAAGAATTGAAACTTGCGTCTCCTGCCTCTGAAGACACTCGCCCAGCCAGGTTCACCCATGTACAATTCTGAACAATATCTGTAGCAGAAAACTACGCGGGGGCAGAGCCCACTCGCCTGCCCGGATGGCACGGCGCGGCGCCGGCCCACGTGCTGGCCTCCTGTGCTTTCTGCTGGGAAAGACGTCATGTTTTCCCCCGGACCAGGCACAGCCACTGTCTGGCGATTGCTACCTGACACAGATTAACAAGTAAACATTATGAATGACAGAAATAAATGTGTCGCAGCTTTATTTTAGCCTAAAGGTGTAGGATGCCTTACAGAACACACAGTATTTATATGAAACATTTTGTTTCTGAGATGTCTTTCAGTGCAGCTTGGAAGAAAGAGAAAGCTTCCATTCATTTGTTAACTTGCCAGCACTTAAGTTGGGGGAGGGAGTGGGGTGTGAAATCAAAGAATAAACAACATACATGTCAATGTTGTTTAAAAAAGCAAAACAGATTTAAAGAAAACCTATTTAAATATCCAGAACCTTAGTATGGGAAAGCTCTTATCCATACTTTTTCTGCTGTAAGATGCCATTGACTTGTGCTCTGTAAAGTCTGGGCTTTTAGCCTCAGGCATTTGTTGCACAAGAGCAAAGCTAAAAGACAGATGATACCTCTGCTGCTATATTTATGAAATTTAGAGAAGTGAGGGTCTGAAAGCTTAATTCAGCAGAGGTAGTTCCTACTTTTCCTGAGATATTGATCCTAAGGGCTGGCATGTGAGTACATCTGAGATGAAATGGGCAGATTTGTGTGTTTCTCCCTCCCCTCTGCTTGATGTGTCCACACCTTGAACACAAAGCCTGCTTCTGAGAAGACCGTGAGAAAAAAAAATGAGGAGAAGGGGGAAATAAATAATGTCCTGCTGCATCCCCCAGAGCTGTCCCAGGGGAGTATCAGCCCCAGGACTGGGTGGGACCCAGTACCGTGAGTCCCTGGGGGTGGCTTTCCAGGGCCCTGCATAGGACAGGTCATTATAGGAAGATGGGGGAAAGCATTCTGAGATTGTGTGAGACTTTTTATGGTGGGAAGAACCAAAAATGGGGGAATGGAGCAAACATGGTGGTTTGAGGAGGAACAAGCATGGGGAAAAAAACCGATCAGAGTAGTCTGTCTGTCTTCTCCTGAAACTCCATTTCTAACTCTTTTCCTGGGTGAGAGACTCTCTAGTTTGTGCATGTGTGTGGGGGGGGTCTGCCTGCAGCAAGTGGCCTCAGGCCGCAGGCCAGTTCCTGCTCTGTCCATGTGTCACCAGCTGGAGTGAGCGTGGGAGCATGAGTGAGCCCGCGGTCACCAGCCACGGTCGAGCCAGACCAGGCGGTGAGTCCAGGGTAGGTGGGCTGAGATGCGTGTGGGTCCGAAATAGGGAAGGGTCAGGGTTGTGGTGAGCACAGGGGTACAAGTGTGCTGATAAATTCTGCAAAGACAGGTGCTGTCCCCTGGACACACTCTGGATGCAGCAAGTCACAGGACAGACTTCCCCTTCCCACCTTCCCATCAGAGAGAAGACTCGAGGACTCCAGGATATTCATGGTTCACACACACTGCTTGAACAGCATAGGTAGGTATGAGCAAGTTTGTTGTTCTCACAAGCAACAAAAAGCACGTCAAATGGGGCAACACAGTGGAATCTGTGTGTGCTTTTTCAGACATCCTGCATGAGCTGTTTCTTTGTCCCAACCCTAACAATTCAGGGCACCTTCTGTTGCAGACTTGCTGAACAGTGGTGTGTACACCTGAATGCAAAACACACTGCGGGGTCTTTTAGCTTCAGCAGAGCTGCTACTTAATCTCTTCCTGCAAGACTCTAGTGAAGTAGTATTGTCAAGACTTTCCTTGGGTGAAGTCTACGCTCCAGATGCTTCACTGCTACATATTTATTAACCCTTTACTAAAACATCTGTGTGGCCTGCATAGGGATGATAAAGTCCCGCAGAGCACAAGCTGAGTATCCGCTCAGATACATGCTGCCTCTTTAATGCCACTAACTTCGTGTCTGTAAGGAGACAGGTAATGCAGAGCATGTCCCAGTCTCTCTGGTGGCAAGCAGACAAACACTGTGTACTTGTCCAGTGCCCACAAAGCCACTGTGATCTAGGAAGACCATTTGCAACACACTGTAAAGTCACAGCAGAATGAGCTTTAGGCATACAGACTTTGCTGACCACCTTGCCACCTCCATTGGCACAAGGAATGTCAGCATTACTGACTGCCTGGGAGAGCACAAGATACAGCAGATATAGCTAGAATAAAGGTGTGCAAGTCTGGTCCGAACAGCCAATTTCCCTGTCTCAAGCTGCTGTTCTGGTAAAATTTTAGGCAGACGAAGTCCATCATGTGGTGGCTGCACATCTGGGCATGAGGAAGAGTAGGCTAGCATGGCAGGGCAAGGGTCTTGGAGCATGACCCTCCACAGCCAAGTTTTACTTGCACCCCTGGTCTGTAAACTCTGTGTAGAGCATGCATCTTGCTTTGATCTCACATCTCTCTCCTTTCAAATAGCTATTCTTTAACCAGTAGTCTGGCTCAAGCCTGGCTCTAAACCAGGCCTTCAGCTAGGAGGGAAGGAATAGTTGATTTCTCAGGCAAGATTGTTAATCTGTGCCAGCAGTGGTGTGGGAATTAAGGGCACTGTGTCCTTGTTCATCTAGGCTTGTCTGACAGGATGGCAGTGGTATTGCTGCAGAGCAGGAACTGAGAACTGTTGCTAAAGAGCTGTCTAAAGCATCCCAAGAGCAGCCTGGGGCAGCCTGAGAGCAGCCTGGGGATGACAGCAGGTGCACCATGCATGTAAGACACTACACTGTTCAATTGCAAATGTACATGGAGTAATTCCCATGCTTAATTTTGTCATTACGTTGGCTTTCAGCAAAAGCTCATCTGATATTCTCTCAGGCTACCCCTAAGCCTTAACACTATAGATAAAAACACAAATCCCTTTTCTAAGAACCCAAACACTGCTACAAAGGAAAATATAGCTCTAACCTAATGGTTGCGGGATGAAAGTGTGTCTGCAGCAGAATCAACATAGCTGTGGTGGCTGTAATACAGCTGGCACAGACAACAGCACTGCACCGAAAAACCAGGGAGAACAGGGCTTCATTCCTGACTAGTAACCAGAAGACAAAACCTGTAGGGACCCTTTGCGTTCACTCTGGCTAGACCCAGTTTATATGGGGAGATTCTGGCATGGGCAACTTTTCTTTGTTATGCAATATGGCCTGACCTGAAAAACTCCTCACTTTACTCAGCAATTCATTGTGGGCTTGAATCAGTGAACCAAAGATGAAAGATCAGCAGTTTATGCAGTACCATTCAGCTCCATCAAGCACACCTAAAACATGAGAACAGACACTGCAAAACTAACATTTCAGAGTCAAACTTGGGAAGATCATATTTACATTGTTGTCAGGAAGATGCCTGCATTTTTAAAAGCCTGATAAGCTTTGTAGCACAAATGCTAAACTTGCACAGTAATAGCTATATTTTGGCAATAAGGTATATTAGTACAATCTTGATATTTACTGAAAATTAAAATTCTATTAATGCTAACAAAACACCAGTAGAAAGACACCTAGTTCAGAGTAGTAGTTACATTTGGAACTTTATCTAGTGCCTTTTTTAAAGCTAAACTCTCAATGCTTTACAGATTTCATGGAACACCATGCTTTTTCCATGTTATACAAGAATGTGATCACAGAGCTGAAGCATGAATCTAATCCACTGTATTGTTTAGTGAAGGCTCACAGCAAATGCTGCAAGTTTCTCTCTCTCCCTCCTCAGTACAGATATTTTCACAAAGCCCAACACATTCCCAGATTCAATATTGTTTGAAGCAAGTGATCCACCCCATGACAGTCTCCTACTAGGTGACAAATTGTATTTTAACTCTTTATGCATGTCAAGTAAATGTCAGCCTAAAGTGTTTTCCTTCCTCTTTCCAAGAATGTCTAGAGACCTGTACCATCAGTGCATTACAGTAAATAATATTTCACAAGATTTATGAATACATATATCTTTCTTTCAGGGAGGACATAGAAAGTTCAAACACTGGGTTTCTCTTTCATTTGTATGAGACAGGTGGAAGAGATCCTTTTTGTCAGTTTTTCCTCCTCCTCAAAAGCTTTTTCTCTAGGAGAGGCTCTCTTGTGCTAAAGCCGCAGCTGGTTCTCCATCCTACAATTGCTCCTTCACCCTATTCTGCAGTTCCTAGTCTTATCCCATTTGTATTTCTCTAAGAAAACATCCTTTGATGTGATTGTAGATCCAGTTGGAAGAAATGAGAAGCACCCTGGAGAAAAAGTCCCTTGTTCCCTGGAGTCAGAACAGGTGGGAGCACCAAGAACTCTGTATCTGAGAAGTTTAATATCATCTGTTGCTCTTAGATTGTGGCTGGTGATATTAAATACTTGGAGAATTTACAGGTAGTTCTGGCAGTCAGAGAATATATGAGACATAAATTTGCTAATGATTTATAACTAGGATGAGTTTGGGCTAATTTTCAAAGGCATATTCTTGATGGAAAGGTTTCTGTGACAAGTTTCAGGTCCATTTTTAAATTCTAGATACAGATTTCTTTAAATGTGAGAAATATATACTTTTATCTTGCCTTGTTCTCAAGAGCAGATACATTGTCTTAATTTAAGAAGAAAAAACCCAACCTCCCCCTAAATCTTAGTATATTCTGTCAGACCATATACTATGTCAGAACATACTGTGAACAATAACTTTAACAGATACTTCTACAGCATAATTTTAATTATTGAAGGCACTGCTTTAAAGAATTACAAACCCATACATAAGCATCTCTCATAGCTTTAGTGACCTATTCAGTGAATAACAAATTTTACTCTTGTAAGACTAATTTTAAACTATCTTGATCAGTGGAAGGAGTATGTAAAGTTTTACATAGGTATTATGTTAGTGAATAATTCATACTGGAATTTACTAGACACTAATAATTTCCAGTAACTGCTGTTTTGAAATCTGCATACAGCTTCAAGTCTTTTCAGTAACAGGAATTACTTGACACACGCCAAGAGAATATATATTTAAGACTCCAACACACAAATCAAATAAGCATAATATTGTTGAGATACTCTTAATAAAAATATGAAGGGAAAAAAAAAAAAAGGGTTGTAATAATACTGAAGATTCATTCCTTCTTTAATTTGTCGGGGGTAATCGCTTAGAAGGAAAGATGCATTTGCACTTCCCCTATTCAGCACATGCCAGACCAGATCTCATTCATTCAGACTCACGTTCCTCTAAGCAACAAGATGCACCTTAAAGGCAGAAATATTACCCCCTGGTGCAGCATGACCCCTGCTAGCTCTACATAGGGTTCAAATACAGGAAGATAGAGTCATATTGCTGAGCACCTCTAGAGCTTTTAAGATATAGATGTTTTCTGCAAGACTGCTGCTCTTGGGTTTTATTTCATCCCTAACAATCACAAAGTACCAACCAACTCTTCCTTCTTCCCCCTCACCCTCAGTCCAGTGTATAGGAAGGCACTTTGGAACAATTTTTCCTCATTTAACCCTCGTCTTGTTCCTTACTAGAAGGTTTCTCTACTGGGAGACTATTTTTGAAGAGTCACAACGCACTGTAACTCTTGAAGAACACTAGGAGAATTACACATATAACATTCAACTTTTATATGCCTTTCTGTAGTTAATATATTTCATGTTGCATTTAAATATATTTCAGAGGCATGTAACTTCCTGCCAGATGCACAGTTTACATGGGAAGAATACAAGAATAATTGATCCAGCACCATTTGTTTAGTGGTTCCATATAGCAAATAATGAGGCAAGTGTCACCGCAAGTCATTGCTAAGCATCCTGCGACAGAAATGGCTAAAATTGCATGGTTGTTTTCCTGTAATACAGGTTAGCATCGTGTAATTCACCACATACCATAGTCCTTTGGTTGTTCCATAACTCAGAGACCTCATCTCATTATTAGTCACTTATAAACCAAACAAGGTGAATGTATGTACTTTCTGTAGTCACAAACACCAATGCAGATAAAGCAGTATCTTTCCTCTTTGCCGTGGCAGTATTTTACTATTTTGCACTCTCCATATAAGCATATAAATGACTACCCTCTTTTTCACCTTGTAAAAACTAGGCCCATAAGCAGTAATTGCTCTGCTCTGTATTCCTTGCACGAGCTGCTAAATATTATATTTCTGGTAAGATATGCTTGCATTCTAAATATAACTTAAATGCATCCTGCTTTCATAAATAATATATTGGTGACTCACTGATGTATCATAAGGCACAGTTAAGTAAGAACCAGCTGGAAAACAAATCAATATTAGGTATAGGGCTGTTTTAACATCTGTTGGTTCCTTTAATAAGAGATTGTAGATACCTGTTAAACAATTAGTTTCCAGCTTCTGCTTACACTTACAATCTCATCAATGCATGTTCTTTGCTTCATGCAATTAAGTTGGTTTGAATCTAAGCACAATTCTGTGGTTCTGAGAGTACTACAAATACCAGCCATATGACAGGGTTGCCATTAAGTGCATCGAATGGAGACGTTTGTGTAACAAATAGCCCTTGGTGTGACAAATGACTGGACTTTGAACAAACTTACTTTCTGCACTGGACATGACTAGAATAATGCATATAATAAAGAGCAGACAGCTGAAAACAGTGTAAAAAAAAATCCCACATAAATCGAGTAGAATAGGCTACAGAAAGAGCAAGTGAAGAAACTAGAAGTAACAGTGATTAGGTAAGGCCAGTATTGCTTTAAGAAGCTTTTGAATAACCTTTTCTCTGGCACAGATTTTTTATTTGATTATTGAAATCCATATGTGTAGTCATTACCAAGTGTATAAAATGATGTAAAAAGCAGAAGAATCTATGACTTTAAGGAGCAACACGAAAACAGAGGTTTCTACAGTGACTTTACCCTGCTTCCTCCCTACTGCGGTTTCTCCAGTTTAGCACATACCCCCTCCCCCTTTTTCAGCTTGACAATGCAGCTGAAACACCATCGCAAGAGGGTATGTTTTCCACCAAAACGGTGTAGCAACCTCCTTTCCTCTCAGCTCTATATCCACTGAACATACTTGTGTTCTGGCAGCACCCAAAGGGAGAAAGCTGGGGCCGGGCAGGCAAGCACAGCCACTCCTTGTTGGAGCTCTGCTACTTCTGGAAGATCAGAGGGAGACATCACACAGCCTGGACTTTTTGCAGGGACCAGCTGTTTCTGCCTGTGGACAGTTTTCCCTTTGATTACTCTCATTAACGTATGCCATATAGTAACAGTTAACGTATCTCACGATGAAGATTGGTTTACAAATACCTTCAGGGCACACACATCTAATAGCTCACTTCACCATGCATACATGTGACAGGGAAATAATGATGCCATTAAGCTCCCAATGTGAAAACTTGATTTTAGGTAAGTCTAGCGCAGGTGAACACATTGATCATAGGTGTTATCAGGCACTAGGTTTTGTCCTAGCATCTAATTTTCTAGTCATAAAAAACTTAGTGAGACATTCTGCCTACACGTAAGGTAAAAAAAAACCAAACAAACAAATAAAACCTCCCAAAACCAAACACAGTCCATGAGCTCACACTTCAGGAATTCCCTTCAACACTACTCTTCTTTCAGCTATCATTAACCCTACCATTAACTCAACACTAGCAACAATCCACAGTCATATCAGCAAGGTAATTATACAAATTGTTCTTTACAATCTGTTGTTCAGGAGCATGTAGGGACCGGAGGAACTTTGCTAACAAGACAGTACTGCCTTAGCTAGTTCAAAAAGTGTTCAGTATCCAATTCTCAGAAGATTTAGGTGCAACCTCCCTCCTGCTGTTGCAGTTTTGTTGCTTTGATCCATAATCTTAGGTTTCAACTAAACTCTGACTTTTCTTACATTCTTTTAGAAGTTGTACAGGTTTCTCCTTAAGAATCCTCTTTCCCCAGTTTTTCTTCTTGGATCTATCCCAAGAACTTCTCCTTAAACCCCCTCACTATTCAGCAGTGATCCTAAGTAATCTTCTTTAAGCTCCAGCTGAGAGGGCCTTAACCCTAACCTGAACTCTCACTGTAACTCCATCCCTAACCTTAGCCCTAACCTGAGCAGGGAAGGTCACCTGTGCTGCCCTGCCTTTGCCACGCTCCTGGGGTAACTTCATTTGATCCCTTGGGGTGAGCCAGAAGGGCTTCGCATGGAGATCCCCATACCAATGGGAAAGTTGCACGTGCAAGAGCAGGGCCAGAGCCTGCCAGTGCTCATCCCACGAAGGCTCCTGCCCTGGCCCGCTCCGCATACTGTCCCAACACTAGAACTGCACCCATGTTGCAGGTCCTGCTTCCCTGACTGTGGATCAGCGTTTGGCTGACCTAAATTTGACAAGCATTTCCCGATGCTGACAGCATTTGCCTACATAGCATAGTTCTACTGGGCACCGTTGTCTCCCACAGCAACTGCTATGCATGGCGGTGGCTGCCCGCACACCTCCTCAGCTCCTCACCAGCCAGGGGACATGGCCCAACCGGCCTTACAGATTATTACAGGGAATAATGCAGCCCGCAGCCACCGGGAACATACACAGTAATGCGTCGTTAGAGAAACAGGGATGGCTTTTGTCTGCATGCAAAACGCTGCTCGTGCTGCACAGTGTGTGAAGGGCCTGTGGCCTCACCCCACAGTCTCCTCGTGCCCCACCGCAGCAGTGGGAGGTGGGCTTGGCTGTGGGGCAGGACGGTACAGCACCCATAAAATCACAAGTGCATCCTGATTTTGAGGCAGATGTTTTCATACTTCAAGGGAAGCATACTTTAGAAGTGCTGCTCAGTACAGGTTGTGGTGTGAAGTGTGGGTAACACATGATGTTCATGAGCTCTCCTGACCTCCAGCTCCCGGCGTATCACAGCCTTGTCAGACCCTCCCACCCCCGTGCCTTTGCCACGGGCTAGTTTGTTTTCCACACAGTCTAGATATCATATGTGCTATGGCCATTGCTTTGGAAGGATTCGTCATCTTGTTCGGTGATCATCCTCATGTGGAGAAAGAGACATCTTCTGCACAGCTGGCCAGTACATGGGGACAGGCATAGTGCTGCTCCCACCCCGAGACATTGTATTTATCACTGGTGATGAGAGAGGTCAGGCCAGCCAGGGTCGTTCCAATGCCTCTGCTAGGGACAGTCAAGGGTGAAGACCACTTTTAAAAAAGAGACTATTCTAGATGCTGTCCCACTTTTGTGCAGGGGTGTCTAAAAGTCCTCCTAGAACCTGCTACTAGATGTCTGCCTTCCTGGAGGCCTGTGCGGGTATTGCTTTCATGGGACCAGATGAGACTGGGCTCCTAAGTAAGCCCCTGCACATCCCCAAAACATAGATGGGTTGCTGCTTTCTCACAGCCCCCTTCTCCTGACCTTCCTGAGGTACTCTGAAACCAGACAGCCGACAGAGCAAACCTGGGGCTCCAGAGGCCTGAAATGACAATTCTGAAAGGCAGGAGATGCCATGAAGATCCTCTCTGACTATGGTGCCAAAAAACCCCCCTGTAGAAAAACTCCACCTGGGACCAAGAGCTGTTGCTGCTTCACAGCACAAAACAGCGCCAGAGAAGGATGCACTCCACCTCTGCAAATGTTCCTGGGCAGGAATAGGAGATGTGAAAGGCTGTGGGCACTTGTTTGTGCAGGGCTATTGTGCCTCAGCTGCGGCAGTGAAAGGGGGAAGCAAGCATCCTTGCCAGGTACTGATAATTAGAAAGGGGACAAAGCAGATGTCCTCAGTGTGAAGCCAGCAACAAGCCTTCCTTCCCTTTCCCTGCTCCCCACATAGCCACCCTCACAGCTGCCCAGCCTTGCCTGCAGGGTGAGCTTTGCACAGCTGGTGACACATGTAGAGAAACATGTGTGCATCTTGTGGGCTGGTAAGGCTAAAAAGTGAGCAGAGCACAGCTGGGGTTGGATCTGTAAATACATCCTGGTTTCAGCCAGGACAGAGACAGTTTT